>PVKY010004907.1:0-18402 GCA_004027775.1 Bradypus variegatus
GAGAAGAAAGGAAAGGTGTGTTGGGTAGAGGCACAGGCAACATTCTGTGCAGTGGCACGAAAGGGGCAGTGACCTTGGGTGGGAGCAGGGAGTCCTCCGGAACATGAGTTCCTTCCTCTCTGTCCCATAGCTGCTGCCCAGTCCAGACCCCATTACCCGCGATGCTGGAGCTGCGAAGCTGCTGCCAGGGGCATCCTGCTGGTACATACACCCTGGTTTACAGTCCTTCAGTAGCTGCCCACAGCTTGTGGGATAAGACTCAAACGCTAAGCTTAGGGCCAGGACTCATCAGCTCTGGCTGGCCTTGGCCTGCCCTTCCAGCTGATGCTCACCTCTCCGTAACCCCCCTGCGTGGCTTCATGCCCTTCCCCAGACTTGTCGTGTGGTTTCACAATGCTGCGCTCTGGCTTAAACATCCCTTCCTGCATACTTCATCTAGGCCACAGTTTCTCGGCCTGATATTTTGGGCCAGTTAATTCCTTGTTGTGAGGGACGGTCCTTTGCATGGTAGGATGTTCAGCAGCACGTGTGGCCTCTACTCGTTAAATTCCAGTAGCACTCCCCCACCCACCACAGTTGTGACCATCAGAAATGCCTCCAGACATTGCCAAATGTCTCCTGGAGGACAAACCCCCTCCAGCTGAGAACCACGGATCTAGGCAGTGCTTTCAGACCTCAGTTTACTAAGATTTTCTGCCCCTCAAATCGTCCCTAAACCCCCATGCCTATGGGGCTGACTGAGATGCCCATCCTTTGTGTCCCAGTAGCACTTGGTACTCGTCCCAAATCAGAGCCCTTACTCCCCTGTCCTACATTTGCTGATTTATGTGTATTATTTCCCATTCAAGGACACGAATCACATTTTATTCATCCTTGAAGACTCAGCACTCAGGAACTGGCTCGTAGTAGATGTCATGTCTCTGTTTGTTGAGCAAATGAACAAACAAATGTGTCAACCAGAAGAGGTGACTCCTGAGTGAGACTTGAAAATATTGGCCTGGATTTGTATCTCTGAGGTATATAAACACTTGATTTGAGTATCAAAATTATAGACAAATGTCCATTACTGTTTGGAGTTCAGTCTGAATGATGGGTGTCACTTAAGATGTTCAGCTAAACTAACAGAACACCCAACCCAACTCAAACTGCCTTTTTAAAAAGCAGAGGAAATTTACTGGGTATGGTAAGTCAGGCATGGTGTGATCAGAGTCCAGTTCCGTTTCTCTGAATAACGCAGTTGTCCTCCTTCACAGGGCGGCTGCATCCACAGTTAGCTCCCTGCGGGAGAAAATGACTGCAGCTGTCCCAGCCTTCTAGGTACCACGTTGACCAATGCAAGAGAGAACTCTTTTCCTGACTGCGAAACAGCACTTAGGGGCTTCGCTCTGCCTGAGCCACGGTCAAGTGCCTGCCCTTGTATCACTCACTGCAGCAAGGAGGCCTGGGGGGTTACACTGACTGATTTAAACCCAGCAGGCCTCACCAAAGCAGCTGGGGCAGGACTGGTCCCATCCAGACCCCCTGCCTGTGATACAGGGCAGAGGAGTGGAATGGGTGCTGAGGAGGCCCCCACAGAGCTCGCTAACTTGGGGAACACTTGTGCTCGGGCTTTGAAAGGGGCAGAACCAGCCTGTGCCACTCTTTCTCCAATTTTGGGTTCTCATCTTTGTTTGGCCCTCCATAAAGGTGAAAATCAGCTCGTGATGAGCCACTGACCACTGTTCCCTGCAGGCCTAGGAAACCTGGGTATTGGTTAGAGGTTCATGTTTTGGAGTAGGAAGATAGAGTGACAAAGAGGGATTTTGTGTATCTGTCTGGCTTTTTCAAGAGCTGAAAAGGAGAAAAAGCAGGTCTGAGACAGTGGCAGGGAGGACCTGTTTCATTATGTAATCATGTTGCCTTGTGGGATTTATCCTCTCAGTTTCCTTGCTTTCTGCAGTGCCAGCTCAGCTAAGAAGAGAAAAAGCAGGTGATGACGCACCTCAAAAGCTAAAAGCCAAGTAGCTCCCCAGGATAAAAAGGCCATCTTTACACATGCTTTCAGGTTGATTCCTTTTAAAAGGTATTTTTAATTAACTGATTGTGACTCAAAGTTCACAAGTATGACAGTGTAAAGGCTATGCTCATAGTTTCTGGAGCTAAGCTGGGTTCAAATTCCACCTTGGCTACTTACTTGCTGTGTGATTTGGGGCTGGTTACTTAACCTCTCTGTGCTTTAGGTTCCCCATCTGTAAAATGGGTATACAAATGGTGCTTACCTTTCAGGGTTGTTGTGAGAATTAAATGAATGGATGCAGGTAAAGTAAATAGAAAGCATGCAGTGAGCATTAGCTGTTACAGCTATGATTAAGAGATTCCAGGAGGGAGAGAGTGATGCCTGTTTTTCTGTTTCTTTCCCATTCTGCCACTTGAGACATCTCAGAATTGCTATGAATTTTGTCATACATCAAAGAGAGGATTATACTCCTCAAAGTATCCCTTACTCTGACAAGATGTGACTGCAGAAGGGCTTTGTGAAGGGCGCCCAAGTGCTGTGCTCCATTGCCTCAGCACAAGGCCACTCTGATGGAGGCAACCTCCAAGGTCACCCTTCACCCAAGACAGTGTGGCCTGGTGGTTGTGACTCAGGGAAAGGGGGACGTTGTGACCTGCTCAGTTATTCTACTCCACTGCTCTGTGGGGAGGGGGCAAATGGAGCAAAGAGAGGATGCAGCTGGTTTCTGAAATTCCTGCTGCAGGATAAAGACCTTTTGCTTTGGGAGTAGTAGGTAGTGCTGAGATTTGCCCGTTTGCTGGGACACTGAAGCTCCATCTTTTAGCCTTGACTGTCCTCTCCTCATAGTCTCTGTGTAATTGTGAGTCACTCTTTGAAAGTTAATTAAAAACAGAGAGAGAGAAAGAATGTTCCCTCTTTACTTAGAAATATATGGTAGACTCTATTGTTTCTTTTCTATCACCTGAAACACAGAAACATCATCCTCTTTTCATATTCCCATAGCCTTAAGTGATTGTGGATTATCCTTTGGAAGGTAATCAGGGTGGAATTTGAAGTTTTTCCAATATTTTTAAAAAATTCCATTTGTGTACCTATTGCAGAAGAGAAGTCAGGAAGCCATTATTTTGACACACACGCCCCTCACCTGTTCTGAGGGGTAGTGATCTCACTTTATTGTCAGAGAAGCTTTTGAAATGTCAGATGAGTTTGAGGTCTCAGTAGGAAACACCCGTGAAGGTCTCTCTGTCTGCCCCCATGCATCATAGTTCTTTTCCCTCAAGAGAAAGTGAAAACTCCCTGAAACTTGGTTTCCAGAAGCAGCTTTGTAAATATGTCTCCATTTCCTCAGTGATAGTATTTGCAGAAAGGTTGTTATACCAGATGAGGCACTACATGGAGAAAAATAGCACTGTTATAGGTTGCCCAAAGGACCCCATTTGGTGGAGAGAAAAATGGGCATGGAGCCAGATCAATTTCCTCATGCCAGATGGCCCAGAAATTTATCTTGCTGAACCTCCCACCTGGTCTTGGGGCCTTGCTGTGGAGTTGCAGAATTTGTTCAGAATCTGTTCCCCTTCTGGGATGGAGCTGTGATTGGCATTGAGCTGAAAATCAGGGCTGTGGGAAGGTTTTGGAGTGAGCCGTCACATTCCTGTGCTCCAGGAATGACATGCCTGGGAGAGGCGAGTGCTATTGCAGAGACTCACCTGTCCTGGAAAGTATGACCTGTGATTTCCATTCACTCTGGACTCTTTACTCAAGACATCCTAGAATGAATGGGGCCTCAAGAGCACTTCATCCTGTCTCTGCCACTCCAGATAAGACTCTGACTCAGGTTGGACACGTGGAAATGTGTTTTGCTATCGAAGGCTTCTGAGCAGATATTCTCCAGCCTCTCTTTTAGCTCTGATTTCCATTGATTCATTCATTCAACAAGTGTTTATTGAAGTTCTACTATGTGCCAGTCTGGGATGCAGCAAGAAATACGACAAATTCCCTGCCCCGGTGGAGCGTATATTCCAGTAGAGGGAACAGATGATAAACACCTAAGCACACAGATGTACCACACAATGTCAGGAAATGCTGTGGAGGGACAAAAAGCAGAAAAGCGATGGAGAACAGTTACTGCTCTTAATAGGTTGGCCAAGCTGGGCCTCTCTGAGGAGCGGACTTGGGAGCCGAAGACCTGTGAGGAGGGATCCAGCCCGGCCAGCACCTGGGGGAGCAGCAGGTGGAGGGGCCCAGAGGAAGGTGCAGTCCTCGGGCGCCGAGAGATGCGGCCACAGAGACCCGGGTAGCAAGATTCCCTCCGCGGAAACAGGGCCACTCTCCCCCCAGGTGTCAAGGCCAAACCGTGCCTGGTCCACCTTCCATTCCTCTCCTTCCCTTGCCCCACATCTAAGCCATCAGCAAGTCCTGTCAGCACTGTCTCTAAAATATATCTTGAATTCATCCATGCCCTCTAGTCCACTACCACCTGAATCTAAGCCACTGCCGTCTCGTCTTGCCTGGATCCCTGCAAGAGCCTTCTAACTGACCTCCTAGCCTTAAATCTTGGCCTCCGTTCTCTTTTTCACCCAGTGGCCAGAGGACACTTTTTTTTTTTAACTCTGTATTTTTAAATAGTTGAAGCTTAAAGAAAAGATTGGTACCTTCATATGCCTTTTACCTGGATTCGCCAATTTAGCATTTTGCCGCACTTACTTTATCCTTCCCTCATTATATAGTATTTCTTTTCTGAACCATTTTAGAGTATGTTTCAGATTTCAGGCCCTTTATCCCTAAATTCCTCAGTGTGTATTTCCTTAGGGCAAGATATCTACTTCTATAGCTACAGTACAGTTATCAAACATCAGAAATTTAACATTGACGCTATCTTCCAAGCTAGAGTACTAAAATTTGCAAGTTGAACCAATAATGTCCTTTATAGCAATTTTTTTCTCTGGCCCAGGAAAGGATCCAGGATCACACAGTGCATTTAGTTTTCTTGTCTCTTTAATCTCCTTTAATCTGAAGTTATTTCTCCACTTTTCTTTGTCTTCCATAGCATTGACACTATTGAAGAGTGCAGACCATTTATTTTTGTAGAATGGCCCTCAGTTTGGGTTCATCTGATATTTCCTCATGATTAGACTCAGGGGATGCATTTCAGTACAAATACTATAGAGATGATCTTCTGTCCTTCTCAGCACCTCATTAGGAGACACATGACGTCAGTTTGTCCCGTTAACAGCCGTATTAACTTAAATCGCTTAGTTAAGGTGATATCTGCCAGGCTTCTCCACTGTAAAGCTTCTATTTTTCCCTCTGTAATTAATAAGTAATTTGTGGGGAGATTCTTTGAGACTATGTTAGCATCCTGTTCTAGATCAAACATTCACCCGTTTTAACATCCATTGATGATTCTTTCCTGAATCGATTACTTTGATGGTTGTGAAGTGGTGAGTTTCTAATCCCAATGCTTTTTCTAAATTTATTAGTTGGCACTCTATTTTAAGGAAGAGCTTTCCCTTCTCTTTTTATCTATCTATCTATCTATCTACCTACCTACCTATCTATCAATCTATCATCTACCTATTCATCTACTTGTAATTTATTTTCTGCATGGACCTATGGATATAAATTTTATTCAATGAATTATAACCCATTACTGTCATTATTCATTTTGATGCTCATAATGTCTAAGATTAGGCTAGTGGGTGCCCCATCAAGCAGACTTCTGCTTTTGACATGTCCCCATCATTTTTTGAGCATTCCCTTTCTTTCTGGCCCAAGAAGGTATTCCAGGATCTTCTTGTACTTTCCCTGACCCTGCTCTTACACAGCCATTTCTCTAAGGAGGCGTGGTCCTTTTTAGTGGAGAATAGTATTTAAAAATCAAGATCTGGACAAGAGGAATCTTTTTTTTTTTTTAGAGTAAGCAGGCAGAAAATTTATTAGGTATGCATATGAGAGGAAGATGCAGGCACTTTCACAAGAACAGAAAGGTCAGAGGTGAGAGGCCCTGGCAATGTGGGGCCATTTGCTTTTATAGACTACTTATTCCCCTTCCCCTTCTTTGTGCAGGGCCCCTCCTCCTACCCTCCTTTCTCCCTCCCTTCTCTCCAGGGCAGTGCTTGGTGGTGGATGGTACATTTGGATGGATCAGCCGGAGCTGGATGTTTCCCGTAGGTGGGGAGCCCCCTGGCAGGTTGTGTGTCCAGGAAAAACCCTCCCCACCTTGATTAACCATCCTTGCTCAAGGGCTCCTTCACCATCTCTTCTCTCCCCTCTCTCCTTGTTCTAGCCTGCCTCAACTTCCCCCTCCGAGTTCTCGCCCCTTAATCATAAGGGCTGCTGAAGGACGAGGGTCTGCTTTTGGAGCTGCTTCCTGCTAGTCAGGGGGTGAGGCCCTGCCTGACAGGACATAGAACTTTCTGGCTCTCTCATTTAAGTTGAAAGGAGAGGAGTCTGGAGGGGCAGCTGTAATGGCTGAAAATCCTTGCATTCGCATTAGTTTGGTGTGAAAGGCTTCTAGTCTAAAAGAAATAAACTTAGTGAGAAGTTTAAAAATGCAAGGGCTGATCAATAGTAGGGGAGGACAGAAAATGAGCAGGCTTAGGAGAGGCATTAGCCAAGTCTGGGGAAGAGGGAAGGGAACGACTGTGTTTTAGGTTCAAAAGTGAATCCGATGGACGAGTAGAAAAATAGGGGAAGGAAACAAACAGACAAACAGACAAAGGCACCCAGTGTTCTTTTTTACTTTAGTTGCTCTTTTTAACTTTAATTATTATTCTTGTTATTTTTGTGTGTGTGCTAATGAAGGTGTCAGGGATTGATTTAGGTGATGAATGTACAACTATGTAATGGTACTGTGAACAATCGAATGTATGATTTGTTTTTTATGACTGCGTGGTATCTGAATATATCTCAATAAAATGAATATTTAAAAAAAGTGAATCTGAGCTGGGCAGTTCATTCCTGCTCAACTGGGGAATAAGAGGGTGCATGTGGCAAGTTAAGGGCTACAGGAATAAGGCTCAGAAGGGCCTTGATTGATCAGGCTGCAGCTTTGGCTGCTATATCGGCCCGGTTATTTCCTCGAGAGATTTTAGTATTATTTTTTGATGGTCAGGACAATGAATTACAACTATTTCTTTCAGCAAGAGGATGGCATTTAAGAGTTGGGGTATCTCTTGGTGGTGTTTAATTGGTAGAAGGTCTGGCTCTTTCTACACTGTTGTATGAGCACGCAGGACTAGGAAGGCATAGCCTTTTCCATTTTCCTAGTTCTAGAACTCAGGTGAGGGCGATTAGTTTTGGTTTTTGAGCTCAAGTCCCTGTGGGCAGGGCTTTAGCTTCACTCTAGTTTGGCTGAGTATTTGATAAACAATAGCAGAAATTTTGTCCTGTTTTACCTTTACACATTTACTAGTGTTATGTTAATTGATGAGTAGAACATGCCTTGTTTTTTCTGTTAAAGTCCTTTTTGTTGAAGTGGAGTTTTGACTGACCAATAAAATAGATTTTAAACATTATTTGCCCTTCTGGGGAGTCAGGGTCTACTTGGGTATATTTTTCATATATATTAAAATATTAATTTTTTTAATATTCATTTCAGCCTTCCTGAAATAAGGCCGTGTTCTCTTTATTCTCTTTAGTTACACGCTGTAATATATTATAATCTACAGGCTTTGTGGTACACTTTTTCATTTCTTCTATTAGAGAAGCTATCATGTGATCCCTGGCTTTCAAGTCTGCCTGACCCCCGGTAGTTCCAGTTTGGATTAACATTTGGAATCGCTACTGCTCCTCCTGCACTCGGGGCTGGCCGCTGGCCCCACATGTTGGTCTGTGTGGCCCTGTGCTGCCATTCAAATTTGACATTTTTCCTCAGGAATGCAACGAGAAGACAGAATGATTTGCACATCTCCCAAGTGAATGCAAAGGCTAATATTAGGTTTTTAATTTTTTCGCAAATCTTGAGGGGCCCTCCGGGAACCTCCCTGTGTCTTACACTGTGCCAGATCGGCCATAGAAAAAGGAACATGAACACAGATGGTTCCTGTGTCCCCATTTGCCGCTTCCCAAATGGGAAACATACCATCCTTTTTCCCTTGTTTCTGCGTCGCGTGGTGTGGGGCGCCACTGTGGGGATGGCCTGCCGGGCGAGGGTAGGGTGGAGAGGGTGAGGGTGCTGAGGGGCTGGGGTCTCTAGCCTAGGGGGGCCTAGAGGCACTTCGGGTTCTGGGACAGGATTGTAGTGGGGTAGGCTACTTAAAAGAGGGTCATCTGAAATATCTGTCTCCTTCCACGTAGAAGGGCTATGAGGAGGAAGTTCCTGACAGTCCTCCTGGGCATAACACAATTTGCAGGAGCTCTTCATGGATTTATTCTGATACAAGGCCATAAAAAAGCTGTACATAAGGAATTTCTTGCCACTTTCCTTCCTTTTGACACAAGAGATCTAATTTGTAAAATAGGGGTATAGCTGGTTTTTCCTTTTGAGCTCTGTGGAGGGAAGATTATCCCAATTTCATAGCAGGCAGTCCAGCGAACTGTCAGCTGGAATACTGGAAGCACCACCCATTTTTAAGGAAGAGAGAGAAGAAAAAGGCAGATTTCTGTACTGGTGCCCGCGTCCCAGGTCGCTGGCCTGCCCTGCCAAGCACTGATCCCTTGGCACCATGGGAGTAGGCTCCCTGTCCCCGGGGGTCTCCAGGGTCCTCAAAGACTCCGGACAGATGGCCCAGTAACAGCCCGAAGCTGTTGAGCGGACCCACTTGTCTTCTGGGGTGTCTGTGCTTCTAGCTTCCTACCTAGGTAATTGCTTAAGGGAACAGAAAGGATCTGCTAGAAGCAAAGACTCTCTAGGGAAGGAATCTCCCCAGTGCCAGCCCCATGTGTTGCTATGATTGGGCTAGAGGGAAGGAACATGCCGCCAAGATATTGGGCTCTTTTAAGGGGGGATGTCCTGGAAAAGGCCAGATATACAATCAAATATGCCTTAGGGCACTTTTCAGGCAATCCACGGGGTCTGGATACAGATGTACTAGAGGACAGGGCTGAGAGCAAGGCTCCCTCCATTCCCTGATATACAGATATTTTTCAAGAAAGTGAGCACACACCCAACAGTAAGAGCCTTTTTTTTAATTTTCATTTTTAATTCCATTTTATTGAATGATATTCACATACCCTACAGTCATCCACAGTGTACAATCAGTTGTTCATAGTGCCATCAAATTTTTGTGCATTCATCACCAAACTCAATTTTTGTACATTTTCATTACTCCAAAAATAAAATAAAATAAAATAAATAAAAACAAGACACCTAAGAGGAGTCTTTTTAAAACATAAATTCCAATCCTATCTCTCTCTGCTTAAAATTCCTCAGGAGTTTCCCAATGCGTTTTAAAAACAGTCCAACTGTGGCCTGAAAGATCCTGCCATCTCTCCAGCCCCATCTCCTGACAGTCAGGGCTTTTGCTACATGGTTCACCTTTCTCTTTCTCAAACCCCACAAGTTATTTCCCACCTCAGGGCTTTGTCACAAGCTTTCCTTGGGTTCTTTCCTCTGATCATCATGTGACCAGCCCATTCTCCTCCTTCAGATCTCCAAAATTATCTCCTCCTCAGAGAAGTCTTCCGTGACTATCCCCATTTAACTTGATAAATTGCCCTACCTATTTTGTTTGTTGTATTAAGGAAAAATTTATATATAGTGAAGTGTACTTATCTTCTGTATATAATTGGATACGTTTTGACAAATGTATATACACTTGTAACCCCCATAAAATTCCCTCATTGCCCTGTCAATCAATCTTCACTCCACCTCACCCCCTTAAGCAACCACTTTTCTGATACCTAACCATGAGAGTTTTGCCTGTTCTTGAACTACATATAAATGGACTCATTCAGTATGTACACTTTTGTGTCTGACTTCTTCTGTGAATGTATTTGCAAGATTCATCTATGTGTTCTTGCATTTATCGGTAGTTTATTCTTTTTTATTACTAAGTACTATTTCATTGTATAGATATACCACTGTTTGTTTCTCCATCATCCCATTGTGGGACTTTTGGGTTGTTTCCAGTTTGTAGGGATTATGAATAAAATTGCTGAAAACATTTTTATACGTCTTTTGTGAAGATGTTTTCATTTATCTAGGAGTGGAATTTCTGGGTCATACATAGGTGTATATTTTACTTTTTAAAACACTACCATCAGATTTTCAAAATATGTTTACTATTTTCCACTCCCACCATTAATGCAACGTTCTAGTTCTACTCTTCAACTTCACCAACATTGTTATTAATCTTTTTAATTTTAGACATTCCAGTGATATATAATTTCCTTAATTACTAATAATGTTGGGTAACTCTTCTTGTGTTCATTGAATATTTCTCTGTCTTCTTTTGTTAAAGTGTCTATTTAAGCCTTTTGCCTAGTTTTTTAATTGGGTTTTTAAAATTGTCTTTTTAATATTTATTTGTGTGAAATTCTTATATATTCTGGATACAACTCCTAATATTTTCTCCTGGTCAGTGGCTTGCCTTTTTATTTCCTATTTGATAAAAACTACTTTTAATTTTGATGAGGTCCTAGGGCTGCAGAACACATCCTATGACCAGAAGTGGCTTAATTAGACAATAGGACTAAGCTGTATTGGATTATGTTCCAGGAAGGAGGTACTTGGGTTTTCAGCAGGGCTATAATTTCCTTCAAGTATGTTCCTGTGGTGTTGCAGAAGTGCTGAAGGCGCGTGGATACCTAGCCATTGCCTGGGCTGTCCTAGGTGAGACTGTTTTGCTCTTTTGAAAACCACACTGAAAGCATTGCAGAATGCTCACTGAGACCAGAGTCCTGTGTGTTCAGGCATAGAGGAAGAATGGCTTTAAGTTCATCCATGAGTATCCAAAACCTTAAATATGTGCATCTCCCCACTTCTAGGAATTTAACCTAAGGAAAAAGCCATGGCTACACGCAGAGTTTTAGCCACAAGAATACTTATTACAGCTTTGTTTATATAATAAGACTTTGGGAAAACACCTAACATACCGGGCTGTTAAGTATGGTCTGAAAACTCCATATAATGGAATGCTATGACATCATTTTAAATTATTCCCTGTAAGCATACTTACTGGCTGAGAAATTTATTTACAGAATTGTTGGAGAAAAAAGGTTTTAAAATAGTATATTTAATATAATCCTATTTTCTAAAAACAAACAAAAAAAAACACTTTATATATGTAAATGTGTGTGTGGGTATATATATTCTGTTTATGAAATCATGCCCCAGATGGCTCAGTCTGAGAGCAGTATCTAAATCAAAAGAACTGGGCCATCAAAAGTCATTTTGAAATGACTCTACTCCTTTACTCATATTTCTCATGTATATGAAGAGAAATACTTCATGCCCAGTAATACTTCTAAAATGCCCTTATTTCTTCTCTCATCCTGCCATAGCTTCTTCTGTACCACTCTTCAGAATCCCACTAAAAAGTCCTGCAGCTCACACCCCTGCTACCTCTTGTTGCCCACCCCCTCCTTTCCTGTTCCCTTCTACAAAAGCTCAGGAACCTGTGTGGTAAAGGCTGGACCCTCCGTGGGAGGGGAGCAGGGGGACACTGAGTGGGACAAACCCAGATCCATCTGAGGACCTGTTACGTGCCAGCCTGGGCTGGGTTTTCCACGTGTGTTACCTCGCTTAATCCTGAGGGACTCTGTACCCATTTTTCAGATAACAGATACCATTTCTACTGGCTTAACTTGCCCTTCTGGAAATACCTTTTGCTTTTATTTGACAAAAATGGGGAGAAAGGAGCAAAGACAAACCTGCCAGTGCCTACTGGTTCCCATCTGGCTTATGGTTGGCTTACGTGTGATGTCAGAGACAGTTCCTCTTTAACTTGGAATTTACCATACTTGCTTCCCCAATTGCATACTCCTGAAAAGGGCTAGGAAACTATTTTTTAAAACTATTTGTATAAACTAATCAACATGTACTTCAGTAAAATTTCTAAAAAACTTAATCAAGGAATGTCTGTTCATGGTAGGAAATTAGAAAACACATAAGCAAAAAGAAGAAAAAACCCACTCTAATCCTACCACCAGAAATAACTACTGTTAACATTTTGACCTTTGTGCATGTCCATCAAGATTTTTCCTATGCATATGAAATAGGATGAAGATTAAGAATGCCAGAGCATTGCCAGCCCCTGCCACCCCCAGGCCCCAGCCCTCCCTGTCCCCTGGGCACTACAGAAGATGAAAAGAGTCAATATATATAAAGTACTTAAACACACTAAAGTAAAATGGTGTCTGGCATGTAAGTATTTAATAAATATTAGCTGCTGTTACCATTGTTGATGTTATTTGTCTTATCCCATAGATTGGGAGCTACTTGATGGCCACATCAGTGTCTTATTAATTTTTGTTTCCATAGTCCCCAACTCAGAGCCTTAACTCATTGTTTAAGCCAATAATTGTCTTTTAAGTGAAAGAACAAACGTATCACTATTCATGTGCTGTAGGTTAAGGAGGGGGACTGTACGGGGACTTGTCCTTCATGAGTAGACATCAGATTCCCCCCTGGATGAGAATGGTAGGAAGAGTCCAAGAAACAGCAAATAGCAAATCAGAAGGGACTTCGCAGATCAGAGTTCAACTCTCCTGATTTACAGACAAGGGGGCTGAGGCTTAGGGATTCCATGTGACTTGCCTACGGTCTTGCAGCACTGAAGGAAGTTTGTTAGGGAATGTGGGGGCTTTTATCTTACCTCAGATTGTATCCACGTGCAACTGACAAAGTTTTTAATTTCAGTTCAATTTCATGAAGGTTTATTGAATGCAAGTGCCTTATGCTAGGCTCATGGGAGACAGAGGTCAGACGGGCTCACAGAACTTCCAGTCTTACATAAGACAGACAGTGAATAACTACAAGTGTGATGAGGGGAAGCCCAGAGTACAATGAGAACTAGTCTTGTTTCCTCCTGTAGATGTGAAGAGGCTGAAGAAACCATGTGAGAGTCGTGGGGCAGCAGGACTTCTTACCAGGAGGCTTGAGAAAGCCAGTTGAGGTCATAGTTGGGTTGTAGCTCTGGGCCTGGCACTTCCCCCTATGCAGAAAGGAAACCCTATGGAGAGAAGCAGAAGTTAATTTCCATTGAGGGAGGGGTCCTGGTGAAAATTTCTCTACCTTCTCAGCAAAAGTAGGGCCTTTGCCTACCAACCTTACTCAGAGAACCATTCCAGCTCCTGCAGGAGGGGAAGAGCAGGGAGACGTTACTAAGGAGTGTACTTTTGCCCTGCCTAAGTCACAGGTATCAATTTTCATCATAATAGATCCACCAGTGTGATGGGAGATGCACAGCACAGCTCAGGGTAGGAAAAAGTATAGCTCAGCCTGCTCCAGTGCCATTGATCTTCCACCAGGGAGTAGTTTAGCATTAAGCATCCATTATTTATTAGGGACTGTAGGGAGGAAGGGCAGCATGTGGGTAGCATCAACGAGAAGATGTAAGAGACAATGTATGGGCATGGCGTAGGCACACAGTAGCTGGGAGAGCAAGGTTCTGGGCAGCTTTGAGCAAGACATCCTCATTTGTAAAATGGGGTTTGAATTAAATGGTCTTCTCAAGTCCCTTCCATCTCAGAAATTCAGTTCAGAATGTTCTGTGCAGTGTGAAAAAAATTTACTCCAGAAGTTGTGCTCACAACCCTAGAAGTCATTTAAAAGCCAACTGATGATGCATATCCAGGACAGCATATACATTGGCTACTTAATCCTACCAACTGAACTTAAGGTCTTTGGCCTTTTAACAGCTGCACCAACGAAGACACTGTCTGCATCTCCCACCTGCCCAGCCAGCCACTCCAATTTCTGCCATCACCAAAGATATTGCAAGGCAAAATATCAGTGGGCAGCTTTGCAGGCCTTTGATTGGCATCTGGCATGTGCAACATGGAATACATTGTCCTGAGAGAGATCTCAGGTCTTTCCCTAAAGATCCCCTAATAACAGAAGAGCCCCAATTCATCCCTCATGCCAGGATCTGGGGCATGCACCCAAGCATGAAATGACTTTGAGTTCTCATTTTTTATTGCAAAGGGAATTTTACATTCTACTCCATAATCTATCCTTGCTTGTTTTAATATAGAAATAGTATTTTAAATGACTTAGTGTAGATGTTTGTCTATGCGTAACTTGAAGGTTGACAAAGAACCTCATTTTTTTGATCTTGAGATATACCCAAGTCCTAAATCTGGGTGTAAGATTACAAATGTTTAATTTATTTTTTGGGCTTTCTGTATTTTCAATTTCTTCTCCAGTGGGCACATATTAATGCTAAAGAAAAGTAAATAAATTTTTAAAAAATGAAAAATAGCAAAGTTCTGAACTTCCATCTGTAGTATTTGAAGAGGGATGGTCTTCACTTTATGAATGAACTTCCCAATGACACTTATACATCCTAGAGCTTTATACACAGTAAGCACATGCAAAATATGTGCCGTTTAATGAATGAAAATAATAATGATGACAGTGATGATGAGAGCAACTACTATAGTTTTTACTACATCCACTGTTCTAAACTCTTTAAGGTATGTCCTCTTATTTAATCCTCATATGACCCTTCTGTGTAGGTTCTATCATTATCATCATTTTACAGATGAGGAAACTAGAGCACAAAAAAGTTAAGTAACTTTCCTAGTTGGGACACCTTTATGCCCTGTCTTTCATCTTCTCGGCACACCTTTTAGATCTGGCTGTTGCTGCGGGAATCTGCCAATCAGAGCAGCAACCTATGTCACTTTAGCAGTCCCCAGTTTCTGGCTTTCTGCCCTAAGGCTTCTCTGCCACTTGTGCGTGGGACACCTTTGGGAGACCATTCAGCTATTCTGGCCCATGCACAGACCTCGGAGTGCCAAGGCATTCTCTGGGACAACCCTTGACTAATGCAGACAAGAGCTGCTGGATAAAACTGTTATACGACTCACAGACACATTCTCCATGGCTCCTCAGAGAGTCCAGTGGGACTGAGCCTCTGTTGCCCATAGCAGTCACTGACTCAGTAACCTGCCCCTGAACGATTCTATGATTTACTGGTCTTAGGCCTCACTCCTATTTGGGGGGATTATTTTCCAAAATAAATTATCTGCATTAAATCTAGGTTTGGAGCTCTGCGTTGTCTGTGGCCACACAGCTGCCCCAGGCAGGAGAAAATTCACCATATGTAAAATAAGAAGATGAAGCCAGAATTAGTATCTACATACATAAATATTTTCAAATGGGTATGTGTGTGGAGGAGGGGTGTACACACACACTCAGATAGGATTGGGATTGGAATAAGGACACCAAAATGTTAATGGATGCTGGATGTAAAGGAACTTCAAATTTTTTTAATCTTTATTACCAATTTTTTTTAATTGGTAAAATGGACCTAAGCCAGTTTATTCACACAGAACTCTCAAGTTCTTTTAGCAGACAAGGTTAGCCACAGAAATATTTAACCTGAGCCTTACTTTCAGGTTATTATGAAAGCAAATCTCATTCCAAAATGTGCCAAACATACAGGACTTTCTTAAACAAGCATTCCTGGGCAGTCAAGCACAAGACAGTCCAGGCAGCCAGCTCTGGAAGTTCAGTGAAGGCCCAGCTCTCTGCCCTTTTAGGTACTGCTCTTTGTATGAAAGCGTCACTGCAGGAAGGCAGGAGAACATTCTAGAACATTGGCTCTCAAACTTTAGAGGGCGTCAGAATCTCCTGGAGGGCTTGTTAAAGCAAGCTCGCTGGGCCCCACCTGGAAGTTTTTCATTAGGCCAGAACAGTGATCTAGAGGCAGGATTTTGCTCCTCTTTCTGATAACTGGTGTCAGGCAACCAGCAATTCCCTGACATGGGACACGGGGCCGTTTAGAAAGTTAGTCCAGGCAGCCGACCCCCTGGGTGTAGACTACAGCTACTCTAGATTCTTATACCAAAAGACATGAGAGGAGGAACTATCTCTAAAAGATTTTAAAGCATGACATCAGTTTCACCAATGAAAATGTATTTCTCACCATCGTGATGCTAATTAGCAAATGCTGTGGCATTGATCGGTCTGTGATCAACCAAAGTGCGCACGGACAGCAGGAGTGTGGCCTTACCCATATAATGTTAGGTGACTACCCCATAGCGTGAATTCTTGAATAGAGCTCCCCGGTGTAACTTAAATTAGTACATACATGTCCATGGTGAACATAACAAAGTAAGTTACAGGCCTTACTGAGAAGGAAAGTTAATTAACAAATAATGGGCTTTTGCTTGAATCCCACAGACTGAGCCGGAAATCATCGAGGAAACCAACATCGACAGAGTTAATGAGCCCCGGGGCTACGCCAGGTCGCGGCAGGTGAAAGGCCACTCGGAGACCTCCACACTGAGCTCCCAGCCGTCCATCGATGAGGTCAGGCAGCAAATGCACATGCTGCTCGAGGAGGCCTTCAGCCTGGCATCCGCCGGCCACGCGGGCCAGAGCCGGCACCCGGAGGCTTACGGCTCAGCACAGCACCTGCCCTACTCAGAGGTGGTGACCAGCGCTCCTGGGACCATGACGCGGCCCAGGGCAGGGGTGCAGTGGGTGCCCACCTACCGCCCAGAAATGTACCAGTACAGTCTCCCCCGGCCGGTAAGTGAGACGTCCCATCCACCAGCCAGCATCCGGTCGGCCCCACCAAGGGTGTTCTGATGGGGGTCACCTTGGAATTTGGAGACCAACTTGGTTGGGTTCTCATCTGTGATCCAAAACCCTAAGCCTTTTAATCCTGTGCACACAGGCACATAAGAAGCCCTTATGTCCAATCATACTGTATTTTAGGATGCATTTCCTTTTCTGCTATCCCTCCTGTAGAGGGCTGACCTCATTTCTTCATGCGCTGGTGGTTTCCTACATCTTCAAACGCAAGGACCTGTTTTGAATATCAGAGCATTGTGGTGCCATGTGTTAAGGGGCTTTGTAGTGTAGTAGTTAAGAGCATGGGCTGGGTGGCTTGAGTTTGAATCCCAGCTGTGCCACTCACTCTTCTACTAAGTAAAAGGCAATTTGGGGAAGATAAGCCATATCAGGAGAATTGGTTGTCCTTAAAGTTATCTTCTCAGTCTGAGGTGTGCAAATCCAGAGAGCATAAGCAAACAGAGTAAACATGAGGCATCTTTTGTACACCCCATTTTCTGAGATATGGGTAGAAGGCAATGCAAAATTCTTAATATAAGTTTTAAGATAAAATAGAAGATTTTTGGGCAATGTCCAGATCTTCTCAGGAATATGAGTTTGCCTCTGCTATCAGGGAATTTTGATGGATACATTGAAGAAACACCCCTTTCCAGAAGAGTGTCAGCCTCTCTGACTGCATTCCCATCAGAATGGAGTCCAAGAATCCACCTTCAGAAAGAGGTTTTTGTTTTTTTTTCAATGCTCACTCAGCCTTACAAATCTCTCCTCTTAAAATATTTTCCTATGACAGTCACTTTACCATTTCCAATATAACAGTTTTCTACTCATTGCACACTATACTGGTACCTGCCTTTTAGGGGGAGAGGGTATTTCCTTACTGAGATTTAGAAAACTCCCTAATCTTACCACATTTATAAGTACCTCTTATGTGGCTCTCCCCTGGAAAAGGTTACCCTGTATCCGTTGTATATTGAATTGCACTGCCTTCGATCTCATTGGCTCTTCCCTCCTGATCTCCATGAACTGATCATAATCTTCCCCCAGCCCAGAGTAGGATGGTTGCAAGTCAGGCTGTGGGAAGGCCTCATCAGCTGAGTGACATTGGGTAAGTGTCTGCAACTCAGCCTCAGCCTCCTTTTCCATAAAGTGGTGGTGTTATTAGGGCTGCAGTGAGGACGAAAGGAAATAATTCACGTCAAGTGCTTGGCACAGTCCTGACACCTTAGTTAGGACCCAGTGCCTGTTAACTGATGTTAATCAGGGTGCTCAGTGGGGTGCCAGCCCGTGGACTTAATCCACAAATGGCAGTCATTATTACAAAGCTACTCCCTCCTTTTCACTGGGTTCTGCTAGTTATAGTCCTTTTCTCTGGACAGTTCTGAGACGACACTGTCTCCTCCTCCTACTCTGTTAAATTCTTTTTAGACTGTGCACTGCATGGCCCGCCTTGGGGTCCTAGAGAATCTTGGCTTCAGTTTAAAAATGATTCTCAAGAACAAACGGATTCCTCTGGCTGGACACCAGATTCCTAGTGTCTGTGAAGAGTTCTGGGTTTCAATGAGAAAAGTTTATAAACAGCCAGGTCAAGTTTTCCAACCAGTGACATGCAAGAAAATGCCACAGCCCACATCCGTTATACCTCCATTTAACAAAATTGAGACACGTGAAAAGTTAGATGGTTCTGTTTGTTTTATTAGAGGGGTAGCAGTTGTGCCAA
>PVKY010004908.1:0-18392 GCA_004027775.1 Bradypus variegatus
GGCCGGCTACACAGGCCATTTCTATATGCTGGGCAAGTTCTGAAATGGTGAGCCTGAAACAAGTGTCCTTTATCATGCCCTCAGCTACCAGTTGACAGATTGGTGCAGACATACATGCACTCTAGGATGAGTATACGGGTTACTCTGTTCCTTCTGGATGCAGGACCAGAAAACTGCACCGAAGCAATGGCTGGCTCCACATCAAACCAGGGAGGGGACCAGAAGGGCCAGCAACACCACCATGAGATTTTCCTACCATTTTTAAGTTGACTTTGTCTGAGTTGGCTCTTGCCCAGTTACTGACACCTTGTAACCATTTTCCGGAGCTCTGAGAGAAATGCTTCTGCCTGTTTTTGCTTAGCTAGAACTTCTGTGGGGGACAGAACCCTGAAACATCTCATTCTACTACCTCAGTGATATCACCAGCCTCCATGTTCTTTTAAATATACAGTGGTGCTTTCCTTCTGGAGCACATACATAAAATTCCAAGAGAAACCACTGGAATTAATTCCCTTTGAAGGAGCTCTTCCTTTATGATAAATCCTAAAACCCAGTCTAAGAATCTCTTGCACAGACTTCATAACCACCATATTCTAATAGAAAAAAAGCCCAGCAAAAATTCAACGGCAATCAAAATAAAACTCTGACACAGAATTTGCACAATTATATAAAATGAAACTATTCAAAAACTTTTCCAAGCCCAGGAATGTGTAGAGTCAGCCCAAACTGTAAGTTAAACATTTTTTATAATTTTCAAACAATAGTGGATATAATACTTGTACAATTTTAAATATATTAACAGTTTGCCACCTACTGATTTCAAGCAGATCCTTAGTTTCTGTGTTGCCAACTTTCAGCGCAATCTAAATTTTACAATATCCATACCAGTAAAAACAAGACTAGTAACATTACAGATTTGATTTGAGGATTAAAAAAGATTAAATATATAAAAACACTTATAATATAATCTCTACTGTGTTTTTCCTTTCTTCCTAAAGAAGGAAAAATTCAATGCAGGGCTATGAAAATACTTTAGATACATTTATAAGAATAAGTATGTTCTAAATAGAACAAATACAAATTATTCCTTAAATTTTTAAACTATTTGGTAAAAGGCCTTTATTACAGACTGCATCCTTCTATTAAAATGAGACATCACTCCTTCTCTCTTTTCATCTTATCTCTCAATACTTCTTCGCATTTATACCTTCTCTTATGGAATGTGTCGCCTTGCCATAAACACCATGCATTCAATACTTTTATAATAAGGACCACATATACTTCAAGCCCCAGAGATATAAGATCAATAAAAGAGAGTAATTGGTTCTCAAAGAGCCCACATTCTATTAGGAGAGACTGACAAATAAGAAAATAATTATAAAACATTATAAACATGCAATCATAGACAATACACAGGAAAGATATAAGTACACAGGACAAAGCCTACCTAAAGACAGGGGAGATAAGGGATTAAATCCATATGTAGACTTAGACTATCTTAACTGTTAACAGGTACATTAACAAGAACCCTGATGATCAGAAAATAGTATTAGGAAATAAGAGTAAATGTAAATCACTCAAAGTAATTCAAGCATAGATTTATACCAAATAGTAATGATAAATGGTAAAATCTAACCTTATACTACATGTTATGAGACTATGCAATCTACTTAAGTCTCTGTTAACATTTTGGAAGGAAACTTCTGAAATTCTGAGTTTCATCTCAATAAGATGAAAACACAAAAAGAAATATTAAAAGGTAAGAGAAAATTAACATACCATAGCCCTAGAACTCTTACTTCTGATAAAACCCAAGAGAATTTTTTTAAAAATTTAAAATGATCATCTAATTCCCTTGCTTTTATTAAAACATTTCAATAACTTCCTATTTCTTAGGATTAATGCCAAAATACTTAGCATGGTCTGCAAACTCTCCAAGATTATATCTAAGGAAAGCACACTCAACAACAAACAAGTTAAGTATCGATTCATTAGACTTATTTATATGGCATCTTAAGTATGTGGCATAAAATAGAGAGCACAAGCCCTCTAACGGCGGCAGCCACTGCCCAATTCCAGCTGAGTGTTGCCACCTGAAAATAAAGACTTGGGTGATGCCATAAAATAATTTTTCAAGAGATATCAAACATTCCGAAATCTCCTGATTTGTGAATGCTGGCTACTAACTCAAAATTTTGGAATATCTTGGAGATGTTCCAAAAAACATTTTTTATGTACCGAATCTGACCCTTATTTAGTCTCTTCATCCTGCCCCACACTACTATTCTATGCTAGCCATAGCAAACATTTCTCAGGCCCTCAATGATGCTAAGCTTTCTTTTACCTTAGGGCTCTTACACATGTTGTGCCCACTACTTTGACCACTTTTCCCAACATCTCCATTTCTCCTATTCATTCCAAGTTTGTGAGATATCTCTTCCTCAGTGAAGCCTTCCCTAATACCCACTAATCCCATCACTATAGGCTAAGTCACCCCATTATGTGCTGTATAGTTTTCCAGCTGCTAAAACAAATCGCATACAATGGGGTTGGCGTTAAACAATGGGAATTTATTGGCTCATGGTTTTCAGGCTAGGAGCAGTCCAAAATCCAAGCATCAGCAAGGCAGGGCTTTCTACCTGAAGACTGGTACTCTGGGGCTGGCTGCCAGCAATCCTTGGTCCTTGGCTTTTCTGTCACATAGTAACGCACATGGTGGTCTCTTTCTCTTCCGAGTTACACTGATATATAGCTTCTTGCTTCTCCCATGACTTTCTCTCCATGTCCAATTTCCTTTGCTTACAAGGACTGCAAACATATTGGATTAAAGCCCATCTTCATACAGCTTAGACACACATTAACTAATAATATCTTCAAAGGTACTATTTAGAAATGGGTTCACATCCGTAGGACCAGAGGTTGGAGCCTAAACATGCCTCTTGCGGGGCACACGATTCAATCCCCAACATGTATTCCGATAGTACTGGGTACTTCATAACACTCATAACACTTACAAAATCAATTATTTATATAATGTCTGTTATCACCCCCTAGACAGGAAGTTCCATAAAAGGAGGATCTGACATACAGCAGTCAAGTAATACACATTTGCTGCTAACTAGTTTCATTTATAAAATGTTCCTTTAGACAGTAAGGTTCTAGAGTATCTTTACCTGGCTTCAGAAACATTTACACTAGTTAAAGCGAAGTAGATTCAATTAAAATTACAATTATTGATAATGTAGTAAAAGCACATAAAATTTACTGAACACTTACTAAATGCTAAAAACTATGTTGAATGCTTTGCACACATTATCTCATTCAATACAACCTATAAAGTAGATGACTGTCATACAGAGGAAGAAACCTAGGCACAGAGTTTAAAAACTCACTCAAGATCTAATCAGTCACAAGTATAACTTGTCATGCATCTAATTAGTGACAAGCTAAAGTATGAATCCATATAATTTGATTCCCAAGATGAAGCATATAACTACTATACTAAACTAACTCATTACTAAAAAAAGAAGCAATTTAATAAGTATTTCTTAAGTACTGTTTAGAAGAAATAATAGCCATGATTTATTTCCCATTACTAACAGTTAGTTAGGTTCCTAATCCCTCCATCCTGTACCCTTCCCCACACAGGCAAAATCAAAATAAATCGTCAACTTTTATTTCCCAAATTAAAAAAAAAAATTTCAACCCACATCCAAAAAAGTATGACCTTAGTACCAAGTAATTCTGTAAAACTGCTATCTTTCTTTCTTAAAATTATTCTTAAATAAGTTAATATTTACATATTAATTTGATGTTTTGTGTTTCTACATTTTAAAATTTCCACATTTTGAACAATCTCTAAGTTAAAAAGTATTTCAAAATTCAAAGTAGATGAATTATCACTACAGACTATGTTTTCAGATATAGTAAGTAGCAACAGAAAACATACTAAGCAGATATAAAAAAATATAATGACATAACCTCAGAAATAACACAGAGATAATATGGTGATCCCTCACTATTCAGACTCTCACTATTTGAATTCTTGCTTTACAAAACTCAGTAACCAAATATATTTAAACAATTTCTTACATATATCTCTTGCTATCCAGACTCTTAACTGCTTATTATCCACAACTCAGGATTTGGCTCATTTACCATCCTTTGCTATCGGAATGACTTTCCCAATCTCTCACTTTCCAAATTCAGGAATCCAACAGTTTTGAATATCAAGATTACACATGCATTACATTCATGGGCTATATAAATTTAAGAATTATTGTTGAAGCAATTTAAGTAGGCTTTCTAAAATGTGAATGAAATGCACATATCTATATTTCCATTCATATTTTATGTTAACACAGTGTGACTAAAAATTTTCTGCATTAATGTTTTTAAACTAGAATGTGGCCATATTTTTTTTTACTTTTAAATAATACTTAAAATATAAAGGAGATTAGCATATGACAGATTACTATAATGACAGAGTTAAATAATGTTAATGAATGGGCTGTATCAAACCGCTCTAAAGCCAGTTTTAAATAACACACACATTAGTATTTTTCTCTAACAAAAAACAAAGGGTAAAATAAAAGTAACAAATGCAAAAAAGTACAGAAGTTGAAAATGATGGCAAAAATTCCAAATCAACAACATTCCAAATTTCAGAAGAATGGTATGAAACAACTCTAGAAATAACGCCATCAAGTTCAGCCAAAAGTTGGACCCATTAAGCAAGTAATGAATTAACTAGGTTGAAAAAAAAAGGAAAAACCAAGTATTTAATTTAAACTTACACTTGAACTTAAGCTTTTTCAAAAACATCAAGAATTCATGATATAATAAACTAATTTACAAGGGTTATTTTAAAATGCAGGCCATCGGTACCCTGTCCTCAATGATAAAAGGTTAGACCAATATTCGTTGAAAACCGAGTTCAAACATGACTTTTTCTCACATATTCAATTATTTTAAGAAATAGGGTAAACAAGTAAGATTTAATACATTAAAAAATGTAGATTTGGGAAACATAAACTACTTTCCAAAACTCTCCTTTTGAATAAAAAATATATTCATGATTTAAAGGGATTATAACTAGAATTCTCATCTTATCCTAATTTGGTTATATTTTCCTAAGAGCTCACTTTAGATTTGGTGATCCGAAAGAATGTGAAACCCTTAATTGGCCAAATTTATGCAAGGGCAATTCAAATAGTTACTTGACACTGTCCGTCTCTCACATTTAAATAAATCGATCAGAGCAAAATTAAATTTAAAAAAAATAAAAAAAAACCTAACCCTTGTCTGCAAGACTCACAAAGTGAAACGACTTAAAATTCAATATATTTTGAACTCAACTGATTCCATATAAAGCGCCAACACGCCAACACACAACCCTTGAAAGTAACAAAAGTCAGAATATTTTTGCATGTCAAGAAATGACAAGTTATTCTACATATGTCTGCCTTCCTAACAAGCTACGATTCACATTAAGATTTAAATACAAGCCAGAGAATGAGAGCGCTTTGGGAGAGAACAAACCCATATGGGCAGTCAAGATTCAATGTATCGATTTTGCACGGTGACACAATGCCTGAATTGCAACACGTTCTTAAAAAAATGAAGGCGCAGCAAATGTCGCTATTTCTTTAGGTTAAGTTTTCATAACTCCTTGTCAGCGGTCTACATTAGGCACAACATCTATGAGCTAACGTTTCTCCTACATAAAACAACAGAGCTTTAGATGGGGCTCTTAGATGTCCCTCCATTCTATGGTTTTCCATCCAACCGGTTTTGAAATAATACAACTCCAAGGAAAATTACATTTTACTGCAAAAAAAAAAAGTGGCAAAGATTTGATGCAATAACTGTACCATGTTATGCCAAATGTTAATACCTGAATTTCTGAAATAAACAAACCTGTGTCTATGGTCGTCGGGTCCGTGGATCAGGAAGACTCCAGGGATTTTAGACATTTTGCCGGCGTCTACGTGAGGAATTAACACATCTTCCAAACCCAGATCAAAGCGTTTTTGTTTTGAAGAGTCTGGGAGGAAGAAGAATGCCCCAAAACACAGGGTGATGAAGGCACCAAGAATAAGAAGAAGGATAAACTTCTCAGAAAGTCTCAAGGTAGCCCTGTGATGTGGGAAGGAGGGTGGCCCCAGGTTCAAAGGTGGTATCCTACGTCCAGACAGGGGCAGCAGCGCTGGGGTAGTCATCGTTTACGCTCTTGGATAGAATACTTTATCAAGTTCTCATCTTATATCAAACGTACAATACATTGAACAGTCTTCAAAATCTTGGCAAAAATGGGAAAAACTCAGTTTCTCTCCTCTTAAAGGACTGTTGTGCTTTTTAAGGCAACTCTTTCATGCTCGTCCAAATACATTCAGAAACTTGCGTGATACCCCCACACGACCACTAGATAAATTACGTCCTGTGATCTTTTCTTTGCCATTTGGCTTTCAATACTTCATCGGGTTGTAAGTCTCCTCTTCATTCCTAGGGATAGATCAGTCAAGAACACTGCAGGAAAGATGCAAGGTGGGTTCTTCCATTCCTGCTTCCTGCTCCCCAGTGAGATGCTCAAATGGGGGCTTCAGCTTCTAAACGGAGATCTTACGTGATCCCAGGAGTTGCAGAGGTTCAATTAACCTTCTCTGATCCTACTATTCCACAGTATCTTAACCTCGGCGGAGGAAAAAAAAATAATAAGGGTCTCCTCGGAAATCCGCCAATACGGAGGAAGGTCTCCCACCTCGCCGCGAAGCCGAACCAGCGGCGCTGAGGGAAGCAGCAGGAAGATCTTCTGTGACGCCGGCACCTCCCGACGCGGCCTCGCAGGCTCTAGGCGGCGGGGAGGGTTCCAATGCCGCCCACTAGACGGCTGGCGCGAAGGGCGATCAGGTCCAAAATACCTAACCCTCCAAGCCGCCGCCGCTGCTGTTGCTACCGCACGGGTTTGTCAGTGAGCGGAACTTCCTCCTCCGGCGGCCACTGGGAAGCCCGGGCGTGTTAAGGGGGAGGGGAGGAGCAGCGGCCGCCCCCTCCCGGCTCCGCCTCCTCGCCGCGGGGGCTTAACTTAACCCCGGCTCTGCTCCCTGAGTGAGGCCGCTGCTGCCGGCCTCGCCGCGTCCGGCCGCAGTGACCGAGGCCCCGCGACTCCTCGGTGTGGGAAGAAGCCACCGCGGCCCCTCCGTCCGAAAGCCTTGGGCAGGCGCCTGCTCATTCCTCGTTCAGCCCTTGGAGCGCCGGGAGTCCCGGGCGCGCGGGAATAGCCGCGCCTCAGGCTAGCAGGGGTCGGCTGCTTCTCCTTCCCTGCCGGCCGCCGTGAGGTACTCCTCAGCGCTGGGTCCAGTAGCTCGCAGCTCTAAGCTCTGGCGGGCGGCGGATGTTGAAAAGGCAGCGCGTCCACGCGGTGCGGGGCTGCGGCCCGATCCTCCTTCCCTGCCTCCCTAGGCCGGGTGAGCGCCGAACAGCTGCGGGGCTGTCATCTGTTGGGCGATGGCCTGAAAGGGTCCCCGAGTTGCGGGGAGGGAGATAGGCAAGCTGCGGGCCCTCGGCCTGGACTCGCGAGCGTGCGTCCCTGGGTGGCGGAGGGTGAGGTGCGCGCGCACGCTCCCGGCCCCGCCGCCTCCCCCGCCCCCGCCCCGCTCGGCCGGCGCTCGGGCCTCGCGCGGCTGCGGGCTCCAACCGCCCGCGCGTCCACCGGAAGCGTCCGGAAGCGCGAGGGGAAAAGGTCGACGGTCTGCGTTTCACGATCATTTTCATCCGTGCGGAGAGCTTTACCTAAGCTAGTTCCTTGATTGAGCTGATGTTCGGAGGCGTGGGAGGGAGGGTGCAGGTTAGGTTTTTCTGGCATTGAGGCTTACTGGAATTAATGGGCTCCGACGACGAAGGTTAACGTTTAATCCTGCTCTGTGGAAGCCTTGTCTTCAGTTCGAGATCGTCAAGTCACTAGGGTTCAACGACGGGGACCTAAATTTCTTCCATGCGACCCATGCGCACGTTGTTGGTCACCCGAGGCTCGATTCCTACATACTGAGCACCAATCATGCGCCCGGCTCTATGTTAAAAATAAAATGGCGACCTCGCCTTTTCTAAGAAATCTAAAGTAACCTCTGTCTGACAGGAACCTCCTCACGGTTCGATTTCTGGAAGACGTTCACTTGCCATCCCCTTCATACTCCTCACATACAGCACAAAAAGCTATAATAGGTATGAATAGGAGGTACTAAAACCCCAAAATAAAATACTGGTTTAACTCACATTTAAAAACAACCTGAGTCAATTCCATTATTCATAGTATCAAAAAAAAAAAAACGTGATTAAGTACAAAAAAAAATGTTTTGCAATACATATGCTGTCTTGAATCATTTACTTTCTGACTGTATTTTATTCTAATATAAGTTGCCATTCCCTCTACACAGCCTTACTGATGACTGGCATTGGAGAGGAGGCCCTTATATATGGCAGGGAAACAATCAGCCTTGGGTCAAATATCAACCAAAAGCCTCACATTTATTGATACAATTCATAACTGCACCCCAGCCTGCACTGTTTCCAGAAGCTCTGCATATCCAGCTACTTATCATTTGACAAGTCATTGTCCTTGACCCTGCTTCACCAAATAAAGACATAAAAATGTTAAGGGCCACCTCTCAGAAGTTCACCCAGTAGTAAGAGTGCCTAAACCAAAGTGAAATTTGTGTTGGACACTTGTGTAAAGTAGATGTAGGAAACTCTCTATTTTCCCAATATGTCTTTACAAATGTGGAAATTTTACGACTAAGTCTCTAAATCTGAGCCTCTGTAAAACAAGGAAAAAAACACTCTTGTTTCCTACTGTTGAGGTCCTTCTTTTTTCATAGAAAGATCAGGGGAAATAAGAATTGACCTCTGAATGAAATATCAAGTTATATAATTCTTGAAAAGTAAATACTACCTATGTTGACACCAAATCATTAAGAACAAGAGATAGTAATCATACAAAACCGGCCTTAACTTAGTTGACAAGTGTAACAAGCAGGCACAACCTCCTATGGTTGGAGACAGTGTATATGTGCCCCTTCCTCCTTCTTGCCTTTGCCTGTTAAGCAAAATTCGTCTTTCCTTCAGGAGAGTAAAAGCATAATTACTTAAATTAGGAGTTATTGCAGGTGTCCAAATATAGTCTGTAATTCTGAGGCTACTGATGGTATCATCAGTTATTTTATTACAATCCTACAGCATCATCAAAAACTATAATGTGTATGTGTATACTCTTCTAGAGACTAGATGCCTCTCAAATGAGTTTTAAAAGAATCTATTTTTTTTTAAAGTTGCAAAGTTTATTCATAAACTGATTACAAGTATATAAAAATATGCCTATAAAAAGACAGGTTTTTTTTTTAAATGATACAGTTGTTGTGTTAGGATGTTGGTCTTGCATATGATTTTTCCCCAAGTGTTCTGTATATGTGATTTTATAATTAAATAATTTTGAAGAAAGTGGTACTAGAGAAGTTTGTGATCAGATCTCAAATAGGTGGAGTCAGTCGTATAGAGGTGAACACACAAACTTGGGTCCATCTATGAGTAATCAGAAAGTAAATATGAACTGCTGTATATATGCAACAGGAAAGGATTTCATTCCAGAGGGTCTAAAGAGATTATTTCATTTTCACAGAATAGTTATTCTTTGATCAAAATTATAAACAAGATTCCAGAGTGGTGGATAAAGTGGTAATATTCTTTTTTACAAATCCGTATTAATTAATATTTTGGAAAATTAAGATTATTAAAGTACTAACAAAAGAAAATTTATTCCTACAGATTTCAAATTTATAGGACCATTCCTGGACTCTGCTCATGTATTAAAATGTAAAATTTACTTGTATTTTTTCAATCATATGTTGATTTTTCCAGTATTCTTGCAATTTTAACACCCATATTATTCACAAACTTACACCTTCTAGTTCTAAGTGAAACGGAAGTTGCCCTAGAGGGGAAAAAAATACAGCTAGCATGCAAAAAAACAGAGGCTTTCTATTTATTTACATAACCTATTCTTTTTTGGTTTCAACTGGTTCCCAAACTGCCCAAGGGAGATGTTGAGGAGAAATTACCAGACCTAACCACTAAATGCATAGGGAAAACTCTAACCAGGCTTCGGCTCTGCTACTGCCTCTTTTCCTTTCCTTTATGAAGCTTTTTTCCTCAGAGGCCAGGAATCAGCTAAAGTTCAATATTACAAAACTCTAAAATCAGCTCTATGGACAGCAAAGCCAAAATACTTCAGCTTCCAAAGTACTTGAGGCTCATTTGTTTATGAAAGACACATTTATTGACAAGCCCTCTACTTAGGTGCAAGAGAGTTGGAGATAAAAGTCATACTCCTTATGCTCAATGAGCTTGCAGTCTGGTGTAGAGCGAGCGAGAGATGAGCACTGCAAATTACAATCAGTGAGACAATGCTGTTAGAATAGAGCCCCAGGGCCTACAGGAGCACTGAAGGGCACCAGAGTGGAGGGAGGGGAGGGTTGGGAATTTGTCAAGGAAGATACCTGGGACAGGTGTCACCTGAGATGAGCCTTTAATTAACCAGAAAAAAACGAGTGGTGTTCCGTCCTAGGGAGCAGATTATACACAGGCACCCATAGCTGCTTTTTCCTGTCACTTACCCAGAAACCTTTACCTTCTCTTCCAGTAAAAAGCATGCCTCACTCCAATCGCCCAGCATTCTTGAACTGGAAACATGAAAATGGTGGGGCAGAAATTATTGCCTACATTGCAAGTAAAACAGGCTGAGAATGACTAATGGGTATCATAAACATGTTTCTGTAATCAGAGGACTTGGTTGGTGTGCTTGCTTTCACTGGCAGTACTCTGCTATTTTAGGCAAATATTTTATCTCCTGAAATCCATTAATAAAATGGGACTGTTCAAATGTATATAAGAGACACCATGGATTATAAGCAGAGTACAGAAACAAGAATCAAAAGATATGGATTCTAATCCAAGTCTATCACTTACTGAATTTCTTAACTTATAAAACATGTAATAATCTTTGCCTATTTTAATAGTCAAGTGAGCTATTGTTTATTAAATGCTTTAAAAACTTGTTCTATACAAAATAATGGGTCATTATTTATAGTGGTGTTTGTATGATTTGGAAATGTGAGACTTTAATCTGTCTAGCGTCCCTCTGGAAAACTACTTCTTCCTGACTTAAATTTATGGGTCCAGGTTGAGATGGCCTACTCCACTCAACTAAAGCACCTGCTCCCCACAACCACCAGCTGGATCCAGGGGTGGTTATGTGACTCAGACCTAACTAGTCTGCAAACCACATCTCCTTTGCCATAATGTTTGGTTCAGAAAAGAGCATGTGACCTAAATCAAGCCAATCAGAGCCCTCGTCAAGTCATTTGCTAACACTATCAGGAAAAAGATTCTCACTTTTCTATTGAATTATCAGCCCGTGAGCAGGCAGAAACCTTAGACCTGCCAGTGGCCCTCCTTGCAAACATGTGAAGAAGCTTGCCTACAAGTAAAACAAACAAAGAGGAAAAGGGCTAGGGCACTGGGAGAGAAAGCATCCACCTAAGCCCTTGATGCAGGGTGAATCCAGGTTTTGCAGGACTTGAAGCTTCTGGAATTTGACAGACTCTTTAAGAAAAAGAAACAAAATAAATACAAAATTAGTTACAAAAGTGTATTTTGTTTAAACTGAATTCATTTACAAGTGAGTATTTCTTCAGAATGCCAGAGGCCACTCCAACATCACATGACCCATGGAGGAATGTGTTAAATGGACAGCCAGAGTGGAAAAGAGACCACCGTCATAATTAATCACAATAGTTAATTGTGATTAAATTATCCTACTTTTGCAAATTTTAGAAAAACATATGAGCATGTGAACACATTACTAGGGTCCCTCCCAGGGCCTTAGGGCCAAGCAATGAGAGACCCAAAAGCTTAAATTTCTGTGGGCTCTTAGTGAATCTATTCTGCTGTGAATGCAGCCATGTTTATATGTCTACACAAGTCTATAAATTTCTTTTTCCATTGGAATTGGTTTCTATCACTTGTAATAAAACAAGTCTTGATTAATAAACAGCGTGTCTGTGTGTGGAAGTGCTAGAGCTGCCAGTTTTATGTGAAGTATTGGTAGTTTTAAAGGGTAAAGACCCAGAGACCAAAAGGAAGCCACTCTTTCTGGTGGCCAACAAGCTTGGGCCAGGGACAAAAGGAGAGGACAACCAGGAGGGAATAACATTCTACTAGAGCATCCAGGGGGGAAAGACCTAAAATTGAAAGGGCTGGACATAAGTGACTGGGCAGAGGTCTATAGAACCTGGCAACCCCTATAAAAATCTTCAAAATAGATGCTCATATTCACCTTTATAAAGAGGAATCTGATGCCAAAGGAGGTTAAGTATTCTTTACAAATCCTCATATTAAAGTTCTTTTTAATGTGCTCAAGGCAGCTAACTTGAGAATATGTTTCATTGATTTATTTATTAGTTATTAAATATTATTGAGCACCTACTCTCTGCTAGGTACTGTGTTGTGTGCTAAGCATCCAAAGATGAAAATATGGGAGGCAGTTGCAAATAATGAAAAAAACATGGGCTCTGGAGCTGAGAAACCTGGGTCTAATCCTGCCTCTGCCATTTACCTACATACATCATAAGATTTTTATGATGATTAAATAATGGTGGTAGTGCTTCACCCATAAGTGGGATTCAATAAATATTAACTATTATTTTTATTATAGGCATCAGGATAAGTTGGCAGGTGAAGAGCAGTGGGAAGAATATTCCAGATAGAGAGAAGAACCTGTGAAAAGATTTGGAGGAAGGAGAAAGAGCATGGCACGTGTTAGAGTAAACTCCTTTTCCTGGCCCATGTTTCCATGAGGAGGGATTTACACTAGTGTGTCACTCCTGGCTCCTCACACCATCCCTATTCTTCATACTTAAGAGTGACTTATCTGAGTCCCAGGGGAAAAATAGCACTACTGGGTGATGGTGGCAAAGACTAAGCCTGAGGTACTGGTAAATAGCACCGAGTAGGAGCCCCTCACTGTGTCTGAGGCCCTGGCTGCCTACAAGTGCAAACAGAAACTGCAAATTCTGGGAGTTGCACCTGAAATGAGGAACTTAAGGAGGTGTTATTAAAGGTGTTAAAACCCCTTAGTCCTTGAGACTTTTCCTCAACCTAATCTGGATTAAGGGAAATGATCCCCAGCTGTTCAGGATGGTGGAGCTTCAGGCTCAGTCCACCCACAGAAGCATTAAACAACCAAGAAGAACTTGCAGAAACGTTTTCCTCAAAGCAGAAGAGTTAAAGGACTACCATAACAGTGCGAGCACCAAATCAAGAAAAAGGCTACTTAAAATGGTAGGATCTCATGGCACCGTGGTTGGCCCCTCTCCCACCCCCTCACCAATGCAGCGTGGAGCCGCCTGTGCTCCCAGTGCGGATCCCTGGTGCTGGTTCCAAAGGGTACAGGGAAACCATGCATGGCCTGGGAGCATGTCCGTCAGGCCCATTCTGATGGTGGTCTGAGGGACTCACCATCCTATAACTCGCCCTATGTGTAGAAGGCAGCTCCTGGAACTCGTCTACAGAATAGCTGTGGGAAAGCAGTCAACTCATATTGCCAGGGGCAAGGGATTGCTAGCTATGGGACATACAGTGCATTTTTCCAGGGATGTGAAGAAACTGTTTCCTAGGAAAGAAGGGAACACATAAATGGGGAAGTCCTAGGGCCACATGCACATTCCCAAGACAATCTGCATGGGTAGAAAAGATCAAGGAGGCCCCTAAGTGGCCTGGAGCTATGCTCATTGCCTGGATGAGCACTTACGTAGGTCAATCTGCAAAGACTAGGAAATGTGTTTTCTTTTTTTCTTTCTTTCTCCTTTTCTTTCTTCTTTCTTTCTTTCCTTCTTTCCTTCTTTCTTTCCTTTTTATGCTCCTGGCAATCAAGGAAGCTCTTTCATAACAGTAGCTGGATGTAGTTTTACAGAACAGACACTTTAGAGTCTAAATTCCAGCAATAACAAAATATCAAAATGTCCAGCCTTCAACAAAAGATTACAAAACATACAAAAAAACAGGAAGTGATGGTCCAAGCAAAGGAGAAGATTGGAAAACCATTAATGAGGAGGACCAGACCTGGGACCTTCCAGGCAGACTTTTAAATGTGGTCCTAAATATGATGAAAGAGCTAAAGGAAACATGGACAAAGAAAGGAAATCAGGAAAACAACAGATAAACACAGAGATTATCAATAGACAGATAGAAATTATGAGAAGGAACCAAACAGAGCTCAAGACAACAGTAACAGAAATAAAAAAAATAAAAAATTCCTGGAAGGTTTCAACAGCAGATTGGAGCTGGCAGAAAAAAAGAATACAGAACTTGAAGATAAGACCATTGAAATCAGTCAGTCTGAGGAGCAGAAAAAAGAATGAAGTAAAATGAACAGAGCTTGGGGAATCTGTGGGACACCATCAGGCATCCCAGTCCCAGGAGGAGAAGAAAAAGAATATTCAAATAAATAGTGGCTGAAAACTTCTCAATTTAACGAAAAACATGAATATACATATGCAAGACCCTTAACAAACTCCAAACAAATACCAAAGATAAAGAGAGAATTCAGAAAGTTGCAAGAGAGAAGCAACATGGCACAAGGAAGGGAGCCTCAATAAGATTAAATGCTGATTTCTCACTGGAAACCATGGAGCCGAGAAGGCAGTGGGGAGACATTTAAATTTCAAGCAAAAAATTGCCAACCAAGAATTCTATTTATCTGGCAAAACTCGCTTTCAAAAATAGAGGAATTAAGACATTCTGAGATAACCAAAGGCTGAGGGAGTTCATCACCACTAGACCAGCCCTACAAGACATGCTAAAGAGAGTTCTGCAGATTGAAAGGAAAGGACAATAGGTTATAGATGGAAGTCACATGAAGAAATAAGAGATCTTTGGTTAGGATAACAACATGGGTGAACATAAATGTCAGTACTATTGCATTTTTGGTTTGTAACTCCATTTTGTAATTTCTATAGGATCTAAAAAACAAACAAACAAAATGTAATGATAGAGAAAAAAAGGGTCAGGTATCTAATTGGTGAGTAGCATTACATTCATTGGCCCAGAATTCTTGACTGGATGGAGCTAATCTATTAAAACTCCAATCACTGAAGATTTATTCTCTTTTTTCTTTTCTTCCCCAAACTAGCGGAGACAGTATGTCTGCTCTGCAGAACCTACTGTCCCCCTTGGTGGGCTGTTCTGAGGTGGTAGGGATGGGCAAAGAGTATTAAGCCCTTTTAGGTCATAGATCGAGAACCTGATTCTTTATTAGCTTATTTGTGATGAAATTAACATTTTAAATCTTCAGTTGACTGCCTTCTATGTCTTATTTCATCCAAACTTGTTAGGGGGTGGAGGGAAAACAAGTCATTTATTAAGCCCTGAAAATTAAAAGTAGTTCATTATGGCTAGAACATAGATTGTAGAGGGAGGGGTGGTATGGGATAAAACTAGAGAGGTAAACGGTGAAACAGTTCTGCTCAAGTTGGTGCCATAAAGGTGACACTTTGATCTATTCCCTTTACTACTCATAAATAGCAGTGATGTCTGTGATGGTTAATTTCATGTGTCAGTTTGGCTAGGTTTTAGTATTTAGTGATTTGGCCAGGCAAATACTGGACTAATTGTTACTAGGATTGTATTTTGTGGATTTAAGTAATTAGTCAGTTGATTGCATCTATTTCTCACTGCATCTTCAATCAGCAAAAGAAACAGCCTTCAGGCAATGAGGAGAATCTCGTCATCAAATCAGTTGGAGTCTTTAATGGCAGAACTTGAGGATTGCAGCAGTCAGAAAGAAGAATTCCTATCTCTACTTCAGCCAGCCAGCTTCTCCTTAAGAATTCAGCATCACTGAGTTTCCAGCTTGCAGCCTGCCCAGCAGAATTCACATGAGCCAATTCCTATTATATATATCCTTTCAGTTCTGTTTCTCTGAAGAACCCTGACTAATACAATGACTAAAATATAGAATGAACAAACAAAAAGACATAACCAGGCTCAAAAACAAAATAAATGTTTTCATGGTTCAGAAATGGAACTCAAAAAGAAAGCACTTAGCAAAGCTAAAGCCACAGGCCCAATGGAGTCTCAGGTTTAAAAATTGAGACTTTTGTCTTCTGCAAAATGATAGGAACTAAAGACCTTCCGAATGGTAGAAGTGGAGAACAAGACCCAGGCTTAATGTTTACAGTCAGGAGCTTGTGAAGGAAAGTTGAAAATTAACTCCTGCCAACCCCCCGCCTGGGCAAGCAGAGGGACAATGACATAGCCTTAGAATTCTGAACCAAGTCAAGCAGTTGGCCAAGTAACTAGATCTGTCATATCCCCAACATCACCATGGAATAGGAGCAACCAAAATGCCAATGTAAAACCTGATTCTAGAATGGAGGTCTGGGGCAGCAAGGAAGGCAAAATCACTGAGTGTGGAGGGATGAGCACAGAGGGAGGGAGAGGAAAAAAAAGCTAAACTAAAACAAAAAGAAAAAACAAAGCTTTCCACTCAAAATGAACATAACCACCAGTTCCAAATACATAACGATATCTGACACAAAGAAGTATCAGCACTAAGAAAGCCAATAAACAAACACTAAGAAGATGAATTTACCCCAGAAAAAATTAACTCTATGGAACTGTTTGGCAAAAATTTCTAAAATATTTTGGGATACTCAAGTGATAAATGAAGGGATAGCACCCATTTTAGAAGGACAAGAAATTAGGAAACAGAAACAGTGAATAAAGAACAGGTAAATATGAAGAAATTGAATGATAGCTTCAAAGTGTTAAATGGAACACTATCAACCAAGAATTTGATTTCCAGATAAATTATCCTTTAAGAGAGAGGGCAAAACAAAGTTATTTACAGTCATGAAAAACTGAGAACTTACCACCCACAAAGTTACACACACACACACACAAAAAAAAAAAAAAATCAAAGAATATACTTTCCTCAATAAGAAAAATAAGCCCAGAAGGAAAGCATAGGATATAAGAGATGAGGGTAGAAATTAATAAAATGTGTTGGTAGAATTAAAAATAAAAGTTACTTTTGGTGTTAAAAAAAATAACAAGAAGGAAAGAAGTGTACAATTATTAGTAGTTAAAGCATGCTATGATCTTTCACATATTTGAAAGAAGGCTAGAAATAACGATTTTGCCTGAATACTTTGTATTTTAGATATTTTATTTTAATTAAAATCCTATCTATAGCTTCTAAACCAGAAGAGGGAAAAGAGTGGCCAGGGGTTGGGAAGATTTGATATTAAATTTGGTAATTCATCAGAAGGCAGCAAAGGAGAAAAAAGAAGCAAAGAAAGGTATGGTAAACTAAATATATACAAAAAATAGGATGAGCACAAGAACTAAGATGTAAATCACTTATAAAAGGCAGTGCTTATCAGATTGGTTTAAAATTATATTCAACTACATAATGGTAGCAAGAAACATATGACATCACACCACAAAAAGAATGGATATAAAGAGATGAAAAGGTTAAATTATCAAAATATTAATAAAAAGCTGGTGCAGCATTATTAATTTTAGACAAAAATAGTCTTTTAAACAAAATATATTACTAGAAATAAAGAGGATACAACCAACAAGTTAAATTTACCTAACAACAAAGCTTTCAAAAGCAAAATCACCAGAAAGTTTGAAGAGAAACTGGCAAGCCCACCCTCATAGTGAGAGATTTAAGGATTCTATCAGAAAAAGCTAGATCAAGCAGACAAAAAAATTGTAGAGAGATCATAGAGATCAAATCATGAAGGGACCCTAAGGAAGCCATCTTATTAAGAATTTGGATTTTATTCTGAGAGCAGTAGGATGCCATTAAAGGGTTTTAATCTGATTAGATCAGATGTGCTCTTTTTTTTTCTTTTTTAGAAGGCCCACTCTGGATATAAAATAGGGAATGGACTTCGGGGACTTTAGGATGGGCACACTACATACAAGCAGAAAGACCAGTTACAAAACTCTTGCTATCATCTAGCAGAGAAATACTGATGGTCTGAGGTATAGTATTGTCATTGACAAAGAAGAGCAGGCTGTTCAAGAAGCATTTAGATGGCATATTGGATAACGATATTCCTGCCTTAGGCAATTTGATGCCTTGTCTAGGACTATTAATATAAGCACAGGCTCTAGGACCACTTTGTCCTGTTTCATTACTGGCTCTAGCATCTACTCATTGTGTGAGCATAGGTATCTTGTTTCCTTAACTCCTCTGTGCCTCAGTTTCCTCATCTGAAACCTGAGGAGTAATTGCTCCTACCTCCTAGGGTTATTATGAAGACCAAGTG
>PVKY010004909.1:0-18388 GCA_004027775.1 Bradypus variegatus
CCAAGGGGCCTTTTTCAAGCTCCTCCTCTGTTGGTCCTTCCCTGATTCTTTGGCTGCTGGGACATAGCCTGGGACACTCCTCCCCACCTCCTAATGGGCTCCTATGCATCTGTTCCCCTCTCAGGCATTGGGGATCTCCTAGGCCCTGGATGTCCCTGGCTGTCCCTGGCTGTCCTCTCTCCAAACCTTCTCCTTGCATGACGTCATCCACACTCGCCAAGTCAACTGCCACCTCTACCCCGAAGACTCTCAAATCCTCACCTCCCACCCTGACTCCTGTCCTGAGGTCCAGATTCATCTATGCAGAATTCTCTCCACATCTTCCCCAACTGGCCCAAAGCAGACTGCCCTGCAACGTGCTCCTCCCCTGCAGGACTCAGCAGGATGGCACCAGTGGAGGACGGCTGGCAGAAGCCAGAAAGCCATTCGGGGTGTGCTGACTCCTGGCCTGTTCTTCCATTTCCACAGCCCCAAGGTATGAGGGACTGCGGCCAGCCCTGGAAGTGCAAGTCACTCAGGACCCCTGACCCAGGCCAATGGGAGGCTTTAATCTCAGGCAAGGAGGCCCAAATGTGGAAAGAAGAGTGCCACGGAGAAGTCTGAAGCCCAGTGGCCTGGAACCGAGGATCAGAGACAGTGGGTCAGGCTTGATGCTCCTGCTCCCAACAACCCCAAGAGTGGCTCTGGCAAAGCCACAGGATTTCCCCATATTCCAACCAGGTGGGTCACACACGGCTTAACCACCCAGAGAGACAACAGCCAAGGTTCCAGCACAGCTGGTGATTATGTGACCCCATCACACTTTCCCTCTTCTTCCCCAGGAAAAAAAATAGGAGTTCATTAAGTGAGAAAAGAAATTCCACTCCATCCTAGTGCCTTTTAGGAAGTCCCTCCTGTTGTCTGACTTAGATCCTTTGTGCTGCCAACTGAGTTGGTGGAAACAGCAAGGCCCAGAAGCAATGCAAAACTTGAGCAGGGGACTGTTGGGAGGCCAGCCGTGTGCCAGACAAGTCTCCCTTCTTCTGGGTGAAAGTGGGACAGCAGAGAGGACTTTAAGGGCAGACAGGCCTGGACTCAAGCCCTCACTGGCTGAACAGCAGTGGACGAATTACTTAATCTCTCTTAGTCTGTGTTCTCATCTGCAAAATGGGAAAACAACCCCTACTTTAATAGGATTCTTGGAAGAATCAAAGGAGATTATGCATGTAAATCTCTCGATATACACCAGATGCCCAACAAAGGTCCAATCAACCAGCAGGGCAGATGGGTTCCACCTCCTTACTAATATTTCTCAATTCCATTCACAGCCTTCGTTCAGATCTCATCTTCTCTCGGGCTTCTCCCCAGTCTCCTCACTTGTCTTCCTGCTTTCGGGCCTGCCCCTCCCATCCACTCTCTGCTGCTGCCAAAGGCATCTTTCTAAAACAAAAATCTGTCTATTCCTCTCCTGCCTCACACTCTTCTCTGAATCACTGCTGACTTCAGGAGAAAATCCCTCTCCCATGCTTGACATTCCAGGCCTGTGTTTACCTCTTAAAGCTCATCTATCATCACTAACTCAACCTCCAGACCGTGTGTGTTGCTTCGTGCCTCCGAACCTTTGCACAGTCTGCACCCGTGGCCAGGAATGCCTTCCATCCCCTTGGCCCCTCATCCTTCTAGATGAAGCTCAGTAGCTCCAACACCACCTCCATCCCAGGAAAGCTTCCTTTAGGCTTCCCACAACCCGTTAATTTGCATTATAATCACCTGCTCTTCCTGAAGCCCTTCTGGGGGTGGAGTGGAGTCGTTCATGTCTGAGCCACAGTCTCTGCACTCAGAAGGCCTTCTGTCAGCATTTGTTGACTGAATGTGTGATTGATCCCAGAGTACCTTGTTACAGCAGCCGTCACACCACCTGCCCTGTATCAGCCCTATCCAGGTGTCTGTCCAATCCCCTCTATCCCCTTTGACACTGGGAGTCCCTTGAGGCCAATGACAGTTTCCAATTAATTTTCATTGTCACTTTCATAATGGGGAGTGCAATTCAAGGAGGATGGATGGATGCAATGATTCCTGATCCTTAATGTACTGGATATTTGCAGTTTCCTCTTCTAAGTCATAAGTAAAGTAGAATCCTATGGTTTACAAAACAAGGCAGTCCGGTATTCATTTTGCTCTTCCACCTTGCTCAAGAAACCTACCTGGAAAAGGGGAGAAGGGCCTCCTGAAGCTGCTGGGGCACCTGCAGGGGAGGGCAGGGCTACCACCGGTGGGGTTTAGCCAGGCCTGCCTGGGCACCATACTTCAGACACTGCATCCTGCCCTGCCCATAAAATTCAGTAGACCCAGGAGGGCCCCAAGATGGAAGTATAGATGGGAAAACCAAGGTCCAGAAGGGAGAAGGCAATTGCCCAAGGACCCCCAGTGAGTTAAAGGAAGATCGGGGGGAGTCATGGAAAAAAACCTAGCCCCAGAGACAGGATCTCCAACAGGTGCCTTTAGGGCCTGGCTGCCCATGGTGGCCCCATCCTGCTGACAAACCATGACAAGCCAATGACACTTCTCCCCACGATGCAGAGGCAGACCAAGGCCCAAGATGGCTGAGTCACCCTGATCCAGAGGCAGGAGCGGCAGAGAGGAGCAATGGCTGCCGACTCCCGCCATGCCCTGCAGGAAGGAAAAGCAGACCTCAGCAGTCGGGAGTGTCTGTGCTCCAGGGAAGATGCACATGGCAGAGGAGGGGGTCTGAGGGCAGAGATCTGGGCCACAGGACTGGCCAGGTTGGCTGAAACGGGGAGCAATCATCACGTCGAAAGCAGGCTGCTCATGATCTTCTGCAGTCTCCTGCACAAGCCTGGGCCCGCATGCACAGAGCACAGAACCCCATCCTGGCTCCCAAATCCAGGGCCCATGAGGGACTTGGCAGTGCCCAAAATGAGCCACAGAGAAATGGACCAAGGGGGTTCCAGCCCCTGCCCTGCCTCTGACCCTTCTTAGCCATAAGCAAGTCAGGTGACCTTTCTAATGCACTGGTTCCTCTTCCGGAAAACAGGAAGAGGAAAATTAACCTCACAGAGCTGTCAAAAGGATGGCTGGCAAGCAGTTTCTAAAGGCTAAAAGGATAAGTTATCTCTGAGCCTCAGTTTCTTCTTCCAGAATTTGGAAGTAATTCCTGGAGCACCTTTTTCATGCTGTTGAGAGTCTCAGATGGCAGTGGGTGAGAAATCACTTTGATGGTGGTCCTGAAATACGATGCCCACTGGTATGACTCTCTCCAATCTATTAGCACATTCAGGGAAGGAATGTTTCTGTGCACCTTTGATCCCCATACTTTGCCTTGTACATAGTAGGCTCTCGATAAATAATTGTTGGAAGCAAGGAGAGAGGGGGAGGGTGGAGAAAGGGGAGGGAGGAGGGGGACAGTTGGCATGGGACACAAGGATAGGACAGGACAAAAAAAGAAACAAATGAAAGAGGGGCTTGCAGAAGCCGTAAGAGCAGGAGAAAAGGGAGGGGCTTCTGTCAGAACTTAAGGGGGTGAGCACTAGACCAGGGCTTGTCTTGGTCCTGCAGGGCAGTCCCCAGGGGTCACTCTGCCCCTGTGTCCTCCCTCCTTTTGCCCCAGTTTCCCATGTCAGAGGCATGTCCACTTCCTTCCCAAAGTATTTCAGGGCAGGTTCCTCTGAAGATAGGAGCCCCTTTTCCCACCCCCAGCTCAAAGCAAATCCTGGCCAGCCACCCCGGGCCTCGGGAGGTCAGAGGGAAAGGAAACAGAGTCCACGGATCCTGTTTTTTCCCATGCTCCAGGCAAGGCACCCCCACCGTGTGTGTGTGTGTGCATGTGTGTGTGTGTTTCCACTTCTTACTGTGTGGGGACTGGCATGAGGTCAGCAGCCCTGTGGTCTGTGAGCTTGCACCCATGGGGTGCCAGTCTGTGTGGGCTTTAGTCTGATGTGTGTCTGCATGGGTCAGTGTTGTTGTGGTCTGGCATTCCACTGTGTCGATGAGATATGTGACAGCACAATGTGTGTGTCAGTGAGGGTGACACTGTGTGTGTGCCAGCAGGGGTGTATGTGACAATTAATGCAAGAGAGTGTATATATCAGTGTGTGCCAGTATGAGGGTGTGTTACAGTGTGTGTTGGACTGTGTACCGGTGGATACCAACACAACTATCAGCATGAATGTGTTGACAATGATTGCATACATGGTGCACACCAATGAGTGTGTGTTGGAGTGTGTCACTGTATGGGATGAGTGTGTGGTCGTGAATGTCAGTGTGTGTGCCAGCATGAGTGTGCCCTGTGTGTTCACATAAGTGTGTGCACCATTGTGTGCCAACCTGCCCGCGTGCGCCTCTGCCTCTACCCGCCAGTGCTGGGCGTCAGCGAGGGAGTGAGTGTGTGTGAGTGTCTCGGCGTGGAGCTGCGAGTCAGCGGGGGTGGACTGGCCCTCGCCCTCTCGGTACCCTGACCCACTACCCGTAGCAGGGACCACTCGAGAGACCTCGGGCGGAGGAAAGCTGGGAGGCAGACATCGGCAATCCTGGGGCGATCGCGAAGGCAGCGCCAGGACACGGACTAGAGGCCCCGCCAGTGCCGTCGCCCAGGCCGGCCCCATGCGCGCCGAGCCGGGCCATCGCTTGTACTCACCGTGTCCCTTTGTCGCCCATGGTCCCCGGCAGCCGCAGGGTGGTCCGCGGCGTCAGCGCCCAGTCTGGAAAATCCCCGGGCGGCAGGACGAGCGCGGGCCAGCCTGCTCGCGGCTCCCTGCTCCGCCTCCTCCGCTCGCCCGGCTGCCACCGCCCCCGCCCCCGGTCCCCGCCCGCCGCCCCGCCGCGCCGCGCAGCTCCAGGGCAGCGGCCAGGGGCGTGGAACCGTATGTGTGTGTGTGTGTGCGCGCGCGCGCGCGTGCCTGCCTGCCTGTCTCTCTGTGTCTGTGCCTGTGTCTATGTATGTGTGCACCAAGGCGCGAACGCGTCAAGACTCAGACGTCGGCGTTTGGGGATATACACCGGCATATGTCAAGCTATATGCCTATGCGTGTGCGTGTGTGTGCGTGTGTGTGTGTACGTGAGGGAGCACGCTGGATCGGGTATACGTGCGCCTGTGTGCACGCGAGGGTGTGTGCCGGTGCGGGTGCGTGAGCACGGCTGTGTGCGCGGGCCTATTAGGGACTGTATTTGTGTGGATGGAGGGGTGTGCGCGTTTTTGTGCAGTATGCGTGTGTGGGCACCGCCGTGGCTGCGAGCGCGCTCTTCTGCGCACGCCGAGGGTTAGCCTTTGTGTGTGCGGGTAGGTAGAAGCCGCAGGTCTGTCGATCCCCAGTTCAAAAACCGCTCGTGACGCCCGGATGGTGGCGGTTGGGAGTCGGGGTCGATGAGAGACTCCGGACGCCCGGCAAGGCCCTCGCCGTATGCACCAGCCCCTCCCTCGCTTTTGGAGAGAGAATAACGAACAATCCAACAAGGACAGGAAGAAGAGGCAGAGGGGGCAGGAGAAGGCAGCGTCGACGCTGGAGATCTGATGAGGGTGGGAAGGAGACAGGAGGCGGTGAGCAGGGGCTGCGGGTGGCGGCCCAGAAGGAGGAAGCTGATAGAAGAGGAGAAAAGGAATACAGGAAAGGGGCACAGAGCTGGCCTGCTACGCGCCTGGGAGTCTGCCCTGCAAAGCACCCCAGTCCAGCTCCACTGCCTGCCTCCTGGGTGACCTTGGACATCAGCCACCTCATAACCAATTTCCAAACCTGTAAAGTGGAGCCTGTAGAATTGTTTCTAGGTTGAAAGAACTCGCTTGTGTTTGCCGGGCTCCCCCTGAGTGCCTGGTACACAGTAGTTGCCCAGTAAATATTAGTCCACTCTCTCCAGGTTTCTTGGTGTTCTGTGAAATGCTGGCTGAGATCCTTCTTTGTCAGAGGTCCCTTCCTGCTTTGCAGGTAGTGAGAGAGTGTGAGGTCTTCCCACGAGGTCACTGCTGGGATTTGGCCTAATTGGCCCTGATGGATCCCTAATATTGGATTATTAGTGGGAGGAAAGGAAGCTATAATTTACTCTGATGTGATTGTGGGTCTGTAAGCATCTCCTGTAATTATGTTAAGAAATATATGGAGAGTGGAGGGGGAGGGAGAGAGTTGTGTAATGATATCCTAGTAACATTCAATATAATTACTACAATTACATCCAGACTGGAGAGGGGGAGGAATGGGCAGGCAGGGTGGTCCAGGGTCAGGGTCAAAGCAATGTTAGCAAAGAGAGTGTGGATTAGGGCCCAGAAGCCCCTCCCTCCTTGGCCTCTCGCTCCACCCTCACCCCCACAGGGGGAGGAGAGGAAGTCACCTGCTGTCTCTGCAGGGGTCAGGGAGCTTGAGGGGCAGACGCAATGCCTCCTGGATGACTGGAGGCTCACTCTGTGAGCCTGGGAGGACCCTAACCAGGATGGAGACCCTAACCAGGGCCTGCCCCTCTGAGTTCAGCCTAACCAGAGGATCCCCAGTGGCTCTGCCCATGCTGATGCCCAAATCCCAAGTATGAATTAGTTTAAAAATGCAGGTAAATTCTTCATGCTATTCAATTAATATGTGTCTATTTTACTACAAAAACAATACTTTAAATTACTTTCAAATAAAACAGTGAGTCCGGGAAGATGCATCCGATGGTTGTAGGTTCCCAGGTTGGGAAGCCTGGTGCAAACATTCCAGGGACACTGAACAGATGGGTCGGCTGCAGAGTCAGCATTCAAGATTTCATGTACATCCCACTAGCCTGTAGACTTCATGAGGGAGGGTATTGTGTGCCGGGCACTGTGTGATGCCCACAGTTCTATGAGATAAAGGCTCTTTACCCTATTTTATAAATGAGCTAACTGATCCTCAGAGAAGCTAAGAAACTTGCCTGAGTCCACAGCCACTGACTTCCCTTCTTCTGGCCCTTCCCAAAGGGGAGCTAATTCATAGCAGAACCAGAATTTGACTCTCAGTATAGCCTTTATTCAATAACTTTTTAAAACTTTTCTTAAATTTTATTTTTATTTTTTGAAGCAGTTGTAAGCTTACAGAGAAATCATGCAGAAGGTATAGGATTCCCATATACTGCCCTCACTCACACACTTTTCCATATTAACATTTTGCACTAGTGTGGTGCATTTGTTACAATTGATGAGCCAATATTATTAGAGTTATATTATTAACTAAAGTCCATAGTTTACATTAGGGTTCACTCTTTGTATTGTACAGTTCTATGAGGTCTTTTAATCATATTTTTTATTGTAGAATATAACATATGTACATAGAAGTGGTACCTTCCCAAGTGCAATTTAACAAGTAGTTAGAGAGCAAATTTCAAAGAATACTATACGTTACAGTTCCACAGTTTCACTTATTTTCTTATTGTGAAATATAACATATATACAAAAAAGTATAGCTTTCAAATTATAATTTAACAAGTAGCTATAGAACAAATTTCAAAGGATGCTATGGGTTACAGTTCCAGCATTTCGATTCTTTCCTTCTAGCTATTCTAATACCCTAGCAATTAAGAAAAAGAATATTATATAGAGATTCAGTATTCATAATCCTTTGTTAAATTCTATCTTGTTTGTTGCTACTGCTTCCTCTAGTTTAATCACTTTCCCAATCTTCAGGAATGTCTAGGCAGTGATCTATGGGTTTGTTTGTTTTTTGTATTTATTTATTGTGGTAACATGTATACAACAGACCATTTCCCATTATAACCACTTTCAAGTGTACAATTCAGTGCTGTTAGTTACATTCACAATGTTGTGCTACAGTCACCCCCATCCATTACCAGAACTTTTCTATCACCCCAAGCAGACACTCTGTACCCACTGAGCATTAACTCCCCATTTCCCACCCCGCCCCGGTACCCTGTAATTTTCTTTCTATTTTTATGAATTTGGATATTCTAGTTATTTTATATAAGTGAAATCATACAATATTTGTCCTTTTGTGTCTGGCTTATTTCACTCAAAATGATCTATGTTGTCAAGGTTCATCCATGTTGTAGCATGTTTCTGAACTTCATTCCTTTTTACTGCTGAATAATATTCCACTGTGTGAATATTATATAATATATACACATATATTATATAACACTAGTGTGTTAGTTTCCCAGCTGCTAGAACAAATACCACACGATGGGTTAGCTTAAACAATGGGAAATTATTGGATCATGGTTTTGAGGTTAGAAGTCCAAAGCTGAGTCATCAGCAAGGTAATGCTTTCTCCCTGAAGACTGTGGTATTCTGGGGCTGGCTGCCAGCAGTCCTTGGTCCTTGGCTTTTCTGTGTCTTTTCCAGTTTCTGTTGACTTACGACTTCTTGCTTCTTCCCATGTCTCTCTGTTTCTGGGGCCTTCTCTATGAGGTTTCTAGTAATAGGACCAGCACCCATCCTGACTGAGTTGGGCCATATCTTACCGAGGTAGCCTCATCAAAAAGTCCTATTTACAATGGGTTCATACCCATAGGAATGGATTAAATTTAAGAAGATGTTTTTCTAGAGTACATAATGTCAAGCTACCACACTTGGGTTGCTTCTCCTTTTTGGCTATTGTGAATAATGCTGCTATGAACATCAGTGTGCAAATATCTGTTCTCGTCCTTGATTCAATTCTTTGGGGTATATACCTAGGAGTAGAATTGCCAGGTGGTATGGTAATTCTATACTTAACTTTCTGAGAAACCATCAAACTTTTTTCCACAGCAACTGCACGGTTTTATTCTTCCACCAACAATGCACAAGGGTTCCTATTTCTCCACATGCTTGCCAGCATTTGTCATTTTCTGAATTTTTAATAATAATCATTCTAGTGGGTGTGAGGTGGTATCTCATTATGATTTTGATTTGTATTTCTCTAATGGCTAATGATTTTGAGCATCTTTTCATGTGTTTATTGGTCATTTGTATATCTTCTCTGGAGGAATATCTATCCAACATTGGCCCATTTTTTAATTGGGTTGTTGGTCTTTTTGTTGTTGAGTTGTAGGAGTTCTTTATATATTCTGAATATTATACTCTTTCAGATATTTGATTTCCAAATATTTTCTCCCAATTTGTAGGTTGTCTTTTCACTTTCTTGATAATGTCCTTTGATACACAAAAGGTAGTTTTTAATTTTTTTTATTTTCATGAAGTACAATTTAAATCTATTTCTCTTTTGTTGTTCATGCTTTTGGTGTCATATCTAAGAATCCATTGCCAAATACAGAGTCCTAAAGATATTGCCTTATGTTTTCTTCTCAGGAGTGGGCTGGTTTGAATCTATTATGCCCCCACAAGTGCCATGTTCTTTAATTCAATCTTATTAGTCTTATTACTCTTTTCATTAGGGTGGGACCTTTTGATTAGGTTGTTTCCATAGAGATGTGACCTACCCAACTGTAGGCAAGACCTTTTAATTAGATCATTTCCATGGAGGTGTGACCCCATCCATTCCAGGTAGGTCTTAATTAGATGACTGGAGTCCTTTAAGAGAACCCACAGAGAGAAGGAGCTCAGAGAAGCTGAGAGAGACATTTTGGAGAGAAGCTAAGGTATGTAATCCAGAGTTTGCCCCTGGGAGATGCTAAGAGCCAACATAGACCCAGGGGCTTGGAGATGCAGACGGAGAGACATTTGGAGATGCTAAACTAAGAGATGAAGCCCAGAGTTTGCCCAGAGAAGCTAAGAGAGGACTCTCAGATGCTTAGAGAGGAAATGCCCTAGGACAGCCAAGCAGAGAGCTGAGAGAAGCTAAGAGACACATAAGCCCAGAGACATTTTGGAGAAAGCAATTTTGAAATGCAACCCAGAAGCAGAGGATCAGCAGACACCAGCCACGTGCCTTCCCAGCTGACAGAGGTGTTCTGGACGCCAACAGCCTTTTCTCAGTGAAGGTATCCTCTTGTTGATGCCTTAATTTGGACAATTTTATGGCCTTAGAACTGTAAGTTTGTAACCTAATAAATCCCTTTTATAAAAGCCAACCCATTTCTCCTATTTTGCATAATGGCAGCTTTAGCAAACAGGAACAAGGAGTTTTATAGTGTATTTTTTTTTTCTTACACTTAGGTCTTTGATCTATTTTGAATTAATTTTTGTATATGTTGTGAAGTCCACTTTTATTCTTTTGCATGTGGATATCCAGTTTTCCCAGCATCATTTGTTGAAGAAGCTATTTTTCCCCATCGTGTGGACTTGGCACTCTGTCAAAAATTAATTGGCCATAGATGTGAGGGCTTATTTCTGAACCCTCAGTTCTATTCCATTAGTCTACATGTCTTTCTTGTGCCCATACTACACTGTTTTGATTACAGTAGCTTTGCAACAGGTTATTTTTATTTTTAATGTAGTAGTTTTTTTTAATCAGAATATGTGAGTCCTCTAACTTTGTTCTTCTTTCTCAAGATGGTTTTGGCTATTTGGGGCCCCTTACCCTTTCATCTGAATTTGATGTTTTGCTTTTCCATTTCTATGAAGAAGGCTGTTGGAGATTTCATCAGGATTGCACTGAAACTGTAAATCACTTTGGGTGGTGTTGGCATCTTAACAATATTAAGTCTTTCAATCTATTAACATGGAATGTCTTGCAATTTATTTAGGTCTTCCTTAATTTCTTTCAATAATGTTTCATAGTTTTCAGTGTACAAGTCTTTCACCTCCTGATTAAATCTATTTTTGGGTATTTTGTATTTTTATACACTATTGTAAAGGTAATTATTTCTTAATTTCCATTTTAGACTGCTAGTATATAAAAACTCAACTGGTTTTTGCATGTTGATATTGTACTCTGTAACTCTGCTGAATTCATTTATTAGCTTGTAGTAGCTTTCTTGTGGATTCTTTGGGATTTTCAATATATTGGGTCACATCATCTGTGAATAGAGATTGTTTTACTTCTTCCTTTCTATTTTGGATGCCTTTATATATTTTTTTCTTGCCTGCTTACTCTGGCTAGAACTTCCAGTACAATGTTGAATGGCAGGGGTGTCTTCTTGTCTTTTTCCTGATCTTAGGGGGAAAGCTTTCAGTCTTTTACCATTGAGTCTGACATTAGCTGTGGGTTTTTCAGAGTCCTTAATCATAATGAGGAAGTTTCCTTCTGTTCCTAGCTTTCTGAGTGTTCTCATCAAGAAGGGGTTCTGAAATAACTGTTTATTGGAGACCCACTATGTGCCAAGCATGATTCAAGGAGTTTGCAAATCTGATCAATAGGGAAGATGCAGCTTCCATTCCAGTAAGGGATCTAGGACGGGGGAAGAGGAGTTAAGAAGGGTTCTTTTGCTTTACCTGTCAGACTCTACGAACAATGTACTTATGTATTACTTGTGTAATCAAAATTAATAGAAATGTAAAAATAGTAATGTTGAGAACTCTGTAAATATAAACAATATAATTTCAGACAGTAATAAATGTTATGAAAAAAATTAATGAAATAAAGAGTGGTTGAGGTGAGTGTACTTAAAGAAAGGCTCTTCAATTTGGGCTGAGACCTGCAGATAAGAAACCAGTGATGTGAAGAGTTAGGGGAAGAGATTCCCCAGCAGAAGGAGCAGCAAGTACAGAAGCTTAGCCTTTCAGAAGCACAGGAGCAAGAACAGGGTGCCTTAACTGTGAGTGTCAGCATTGCCCATGCAGCAACTGTTAAAGGAACTGAAAGGGAAATCAGACTTCAATTGGAGATACGAATAAAATGGATTTGGTTGCAACTGGGGTAGATCAGACTAAAGAGTACAGGATGATATTGACTGTGTTTTAAAACATTGGCTTCTGTGTGGGACCAATGGAAGAACTCTTTATTTGGTACAAAATCTATATTTTCTGTAGCACACTATATAAATTAACTTGCATGGTTAGTTTACTCAAATACCATAATTACATGGAACCTTGAATAGGGAGTGAGATGGGGTTGATTTGTATAGATTAGTGTGAAGCCCTGATACATCCCAGAGTAATTTGGTTAGTAGATAGATCAGTTTTCAGCTCTCTGTACAAAAGAGGATTTGAAGCTGACTTATGCACTCTTTTGAGACATTAGAGCTTAGAAAACTAAAGAGCTTCACTACATCTGCACCAACCAGAAACCTGGCTGTCCTTCTAGAATCCTTCCTTATTCACTTCAGTCATTATCAACCCAGACTTGGACGTCTACCTCCTAAATGTCTCCCACTAAAGCTGGAGTCATAGGCAGGAGCCAGACCCTGCAGGGCCAGGGGTTCATGTTAAGGAATTTGGTCTTTAGCCTAAGGTCAATGAAGAGGTTTTGAAGAATTTTAAGCTGAGCAGTGACATGATCACCCCGGCTGTTGTATGAAGATTGCATTGGCCATAGGCCAGAATGGATGCAGAAGAGGCCATGTCAGCAATTTAGGGGAGGAGTGATAACTACATTCCAGGGAGAGGACAGACACCAGCTGCAAAGCTAGGGAGGAAGGAAAGGGCATGACTCTTTGGGGAAATTCAGTTCAATCTGTGGCCAAAGCACAGAGAGGGTGAGGGAGGGATCTGGAAGGGAAAATGGAAGCCGTATCCTGAGGAAATAGAATCAGAGACTGAGCATCTCCCCAGTATGGCAAGGGTTGTTTTCGGTTTGTCTAACAAGATCCCCAGTCCTCATTTCCTTGTGCTGGGAGTACTGGTATTTAAATATTCCTGGGTGGACAATTCAAGGTTCTTAGTTGTAATCAATAAAAACCAATTCTGGCTGACATCAACATAAAAAGAATTTATTGGCAAGATATTCAGGTAATTGCTACTGCTGAACAATGGACACGATCACAACTCCATAACTGACAGCACAACATCAAGACCCACTCCTGACCCAGAAGTTAGTTATGGCCACTGCCACTTCTGCTACTAGAATGGGTTCTCTGCTGGCCCTGTGTCTCAGAGCCAAAGTCCCCAACACATCTTAATTTCTGAGCTCTAGGACATGTGGCCCTGTCTTTGATGTTAGGGATGCTGATAAACTATGTTATTGTCATTTATGACTTCTATACTGGAAAATAGGCTTTGACTCATTCCAAGACTCTTGGGATGGAGAATTCCCCAAACATAAAAAAGGAGTTCAGAGGTTGAGCAGGCAGAAAAGTGCAAATGCCCACTTCAGTAGAAAATGCACAAAGGGACAGAAAAAAATAATCAAAGAAATAATGGCTGGAAATTCCATAACTGGTGAAAACATCAACTTAAAGATCCAAGGAGCTCAGACAACACTTAAGCACACCATAATCAGACTGCTGAAAACCAAAGATAACAAGAAATATCTCAAAAGCAGCCGGGTGTGTGTGTGGGGGGGGGGAGACATTACATGCAGATTACATTCAGATTATCTACAGCGGAAAAACTGAATTTTCCCAGCCCCCTTCATTCTGAAAAGGAAAATACAAATGGCCTGTACCCTTCCCGAAGTAGGGAGTACCACGATGGCAAAAGTGAGGATGTCTACCTATCCTCAGCTAGGATCTTGATTTCTACTATGTAAAAAGAAGAAATTAGTACCTGGACGCTCTTTCGCTTCTGTTCCCCTATACCTTCTGACTTCTACAGCTATACTATTACCTTTGCATGGCCAAGATTTATAATATTTATTTATGAAATTTAACTATAATTATACCTTCCATGCTTTATCTGGAGAGCATTTCTGATTATTTAAATACAAGAAACAGCATTTACAAATTATGATTAGACAACATCTAATTTGAGATTATATTGGATTCATAAACAAGAAAGGGCTGCTGATAGCATAGATTAATTGGAAAATATGAAGAGTTCTGGAAAGTTAAAAATATGACTGCCTAAACAAAACCCATAGTTAAAAAGTCTAGAAGCTAGTACTAGAAAGTAAAGAAGCACTCAGAAAACAAAAAGATGGGGGCTGTTCTAATTTGTTAATGCTGCCAGAATGCAAAACACCAGAAATGGATTGTCTTTTATAAGGGGGGTTTATTTGCTTACACAGTTACAGTCTTAAGGCCATAAAGTGTCCAAGGTAACACATCAGCAATCGGGTACCTTCACTGGAGAATGGCCAATGGCATCCGGAAAACCTCTGTTAGCTGGGAAGGCACGTGGCTGGCATCTGCTCCATGTCCTGGTTTCAAAATGGCTTTCTCCCAGGACGTTCCTCTCTAGGCTTCAGTTCCTCAAAAATGTCACTCTCAGTTACTCTTGGGGTGTTTGTTCTCTCTTAGTTTCTCTGGAGCAAGAATCTTCTTTCAACAGCCATCTTCAAATTTTCTCTCATCTGCAGCTACTCTTCTCAGCTCCTGCGCATTCTTCTAAGTGTTGCTCTTGGCTGTAGCAAGCTTGCGCCTTCTGTCTGAGCTTATATAGTGCTCCAATAATTTAATTCAGGCCCACCCATTCAGGGTGGAAACACCTCCATGGAAATTATCCAATCTGATTATCCAATCAGAGTTATAACCCACAGTTGGGTGGGGAGCATCTCCATGGAAACACTCAAAGAATTACAATCTAATCAACACTGATCCGTCTGCCCATACAAGATTACATCAAAGATAATGGCGTTTGGGGGGACATAATACATTCAAACCGGCACAGGGGCATGTCAGAGGGACAGAGGCACTAACCGGAAAGAACCCCCAATTGCTAAATCTGGAACAATTTGAACAACAAAATAAATAACATATATATCTATATACACACAGAAATCTTTATATATTTATATAATAGCTCTACATAAGTCCATACTGATCAACATATATGAGTTGGATAAATAAAAACATGGGGCAGAAGGGGCAAATCTTCCATCCCGTAGAATTCCAAATAATGTATGTAGCTACTCTTCCCTCCAGGAGATGGAGCTTAATCTCCCCTGCCGCCTTGAATACGGGGCTGGACTAGTGACTCGAATACAAAGAACAGAATATGGAAAGGGAAAAATTAGCAACTTTACCATGGAGAAACCTGACCATCACTGCTTTCATCAAGTGATCACGGTCCCATCGCCCTGTGCTATTCTTCCCCAGAACACCTAACCCCAGTCCAAAAGTGACTTAAAAAGAAAATCAAATGGAGGGACATTCCACAAAGTGTCTGGCTAGTACTCTTGGAGACTGTCAAGGTGATAGAAACAGGGCAAGACTGAGACATTGTCAGTCTCCTCTTAGACTGGAGGAGACTAAGGAGACGCAATGACTCGATGCACTGAGGGATCCTGGAACAGAAAAGGACACTAGTGGAAAAATGGTTGAAATACGATTAAAGGCAAGAGTGTAGTTAAAAGTAACGTACCAACGTTAATTTCTTAGTTTCAATGTACTGTGGTTACATAAGATGCTAATGTTAGAGGAAACTGGGTGAGGGCTATATGGGAACTCTGTACTATTTTTACAACTTCTTTATAAATCTAAAAGTATTCCAAAATAAAAAGTTTATTTTTTAAAAGGTCTAGAAGCAAAAGTCATGGATTCTCTAAGAATATAGAGATAAACATTTTTAAAATAGGAGAAAAAATTGTGTCATAAACCATTTGAAAGGCCTGATACCTGTCTACTGAGAATTTCAGAGAGAATAGAGAAAATAGAGGCAAGGAAATAATCTGAGAAAAGCTAGAAAATTCCCAGAGCAGCTAAGAAAACTTGAGTCTTTACATTTAAAGCACTCCTTTGAACGCTGAGGAGAATAAAAACAAACAGTTGATTACCTAAGGTCTCATGGAATTTCAGAAAGCCTAATAACTTCTGGAAATTAAAAACAAGCAAACCAACAAACAGATTATCTATAACTGATTTATAATTGATAAAGAATGAGTTAGCACTTGACTTCTCTGCAGCAAGAAGGCTTGAAACAATGGCCTGCCAAGTTCTAAGGAGAAATATTTTTGAACAACTGAACTATCAAACATCAAAATCAGATGGTGAGAAGGAATAAAATTCACCTCCCATGCATTCTTGCTGGAAAATAATTACCTGAGATTGTACTCCAGAAAAACAAAAAGGGAAGGTATGATGTGGTGCTTTGGTTCTCGAAGTGTAGTTCCAGGAACAGTATCTGAGCCCCACCCCTAACCTACAGAATCAGAAACTCGGCTTGGGACCCGGCAATCTGTGGTTTAACAAGCATTCCGGGTGATTCTGGTGCATGCTCAGGGACGAGAACCCTTGCTGGTGGCCCGTTCAAATCCCTTCACTAGTCTGGTGCACCCATCACTCAGCTGCTGTGAGTGTTGGCTGCACAATATGCTCCCCTGCCTCAAGGTGGGACAAATCCAGAGCTTCCTCTGGAACCAGGTTGAAGATATCCCCCAGCCAAGAATGCTTCCTTGCTTAGCCTTCTTCCCCTTCCCCTACCCTACCTCCCACCCTCCCTTTCTCCTGAGACCACCCCCTCAGTTAACCACTTTCACAAGCTTTCCTGTCTCAGGCCCTGCTGCTAGGGAACCTGACCTAGCACACATGGAATCCAAGAAACAATGCAACTAACTGGGACACGCTTTGAAAAGAAACCCTGGGGTGATAACTATTTGCCTAGAAGTATTTGATTTAACTTGGAACAGGAAAACAGAAGGCTCCAATAACAAGGTCTTAAAACTGTCTTCAAGAAGAAAGTGAATTCCTGTCAACAGATAGTACAATTAAAAAGCTAGAAGCACTTAGTCATGTGGTAAAGAAGGCACATGCTCGTCTCAGAAAAAAAAATAGGAAAGGTGCCAAGAAACTCCAGGAAAAACACAAAACCATACCAGAAAATTGTGATTCAATTATCAAGTAAACTAAAATGTGTCGTGATTTTAAGCAATCAAGATATGAATGGAAAGAAAAGCATCTGATCTTAACATTTGAAATAGACTTTTTTTTGGTTTTATTTTATATTTGTTACAGAAAAATTCAAACGTACTGTGTATAGAAGAAAGAATAGCAAAATGACCTCGAGGTATCCATCACGCAGCTTCAACAATTATCAAGTCCTGGTTAATCCCATATATCCAGCCTGTTTTCACATTTCCTGAATGGCTCATGGTGTGTGTGTGTGTGTGTGTGTGTGTGTGTGTGTGTGTGTGTGTGTTTACACTTGGTTTGTTGGTTGATATGTCTCTTCCAACCTATAGTAGAGCACTCCCTTTGGGACAGCACCAGTTCAGGTATTTGAGATTTCATTTCCTTCTCTACTGGTCTAATCACAATCTATCTAAGACTATGGTTTGGAATCTGCCTGAAGGCCAATCCCTTGTCTTATTCCCTGTCTCTTTTTTTTTTTTTTTTTTAATACAAACTGTCCTTTACCTTTATTGCTTGTATACATAAAGAATACATTATAAAACTCAGTGGGAGGAGGAAAAAATAATGGAAGAAAAAGTTACCTGCTGTAGCATTTTTAAGAAAGTTCTGATAACTTTTTAGATCAACTTGCTTATCTGAAATAGAGCAAAACTATAACACAATCATGATATAATTCTAACCATCACAGCAATTATGCTTTCATTTTTTATTTTCCCTTCATAAAACACTAATGCTATTAAAAACAAGGTTGATGACATCCTTGTTTAAAAGATACCTTGTGCTGATATCAAAATGTAATTTATTTTAATATCAACTGAAAAAAATAGAGCTTATAAGGTCTATTATTTCAATGAAGTTTTATTATTTTTAAGTTATTTTCGAGTTGGTAGCAAAGATACTTGTTACAATATAAAGTTTCTCTTTATAACTGTTGATATGTTCTCTTAAAAGTGTTGAAAGGCAGCAGGCATTCTAGGATGGGATTACAAGGAAAATCAATTATCAAATATTTGGGTAAGTAGGATATTTGATGAATTATATTTACTTCTTTAACTTCCTTACTAGCTGTTCCCTGATTTGCCAGTTTTATTCCTCATTTGATATTATGAAAAAAAAAAAAAACTAAGCTCAAGCCTTTTAGCTGGAGCAATAACTTCCATTTTCCATTATTTCTCTTCAGTTTTTCAAATATACAGTAAAACAATCCAATAATCATTACAGGAAGGAATGATCATTTAAGCTGGATCATGGTTCATTTGCCTTTTAATTTCACTTAAGAGATTAATATTAAAGTCAAACAAGCTTTACTGTTTCAACACACATACACACAATCACAGAATTAAAATCTTTGCCCCTTAAAAAAAAGTTCCATTTTGTTCAATGTACCATAATCAAATTTTAGTCTAGTGAAATCAGGTAAAATTCCTTTCTTAAATATGGCAGCCGCCACTTACCTTTAAATATTTTATGGATGGAACTGATTCAGTACTGATCCAAGACCCTCATGGAATTATCCCCAAGGGTTCTATATTTCTGTGATGTACCACCAATTATTCTAGAATTATAATACCCTGTCTTTCCTTGGTATATACCATCTTTTGGAATAAAATTATTAATTTTTTGAGATGACATACAAGAATAAAATCATTCTTGAGCTTCCACCTCTAGTATG
>PVKY010004910.1:0-18383 GCA_004027775.1 Bradypus variegatus
GCTGGTGTCTGCTCCAAAGTTCTGGTTTCAAAATGGCTTACTCCTAGGACATTCCTCTCTAGGCTGCAGTTCCTCAAAAATGTGACTCTTAGGGTATTTGTCCTCTCTCAGCTTCTCTGGAGCAAGTGTCTGCTTTCAACAGCCGTCTTTAAACTGTCTCTCGTCTGCAGCTCCTGTGCTTTCTTCAAAGTGTCCCTCTTGGCTGTAGCTCCTCTTCAAAACATCACTCACAGCTGCACTGAGTTCCCTCTGCCTTTCAGCTCATCTATATGGCTCCACTGATCAAGGCCCACCCTCAATGGGTGGGGCCATGCCTCCATGGAAATATCTCATCAGAGTCATCACCCACAGCTGGGTGGGGTGCATTCCAAAGACACACTCAAAGAATTACAATCTAATCAACACTGATCACATCTGCCCACACAAGATTACATCAAAGATAATGGCTTTTGGGGGACATAATATATTCAAACTGGCACATTTGCCCTGCAGTTTTTAGGAACTGTTTGGGTCCTGTAAACCCTGTTTTACTTTCAATTTCTCCTTATGGTAATGGGAATGTTTATCCCGTGTATGTCCCTCCTTTGTATATTAGAAGCAGATAACTTGTTCTAAGTTTCACAGGTCCACAGCCAGAGGGGAATTATGCCTTAAGACAGAGCATGCCTATAGCGGACTTTGACGGGACCTTGTACTTACCTATTGTTACTGAAATGATTTAAATTTTTGTGATATTGTGATGGGATGAATGTATTTGTATATGGAAAGATCAGGTCATTTTGGTGTCCAGGGGGTGGAATGTGCTGTTTTGGATGTATTACATCTCCCAAAACACCACGTTCTTTGATGCAATCTTGTGGGGCAGATATATTAGTGCTATTTATATTAGAATCCTTTGATTGAATGTTTCCATGGAGTTGTGACTCAATCAACTGTGAGTGAAAAGTTTGATTGGATAATTTCCATGGAGGTGTTACCCTGCCCATTGGGGTGTGTGTTAATTGGATCACTGGAGTCCTGTAAAGGAATTCACAGACAGAAGGACTTCAGAGCAACTGAGAGTGACATTTTGAAGAGGCACTGCAGCTAAGAGAGGACAAAACACCCCAAGAGCAACATTTTGGAGAACCACATTTTGAAACACAACCTGGGAGCAAACTGATGCGAGCCACGTGCCTTCCGAGCTAACCGAGGTTTTCCGGACACCAACGCCATCCTTCAGTGAAGGTACCCTACAGTTGATGCCTTAGTTTGGACACTTTTATGGCATTAGGACTGTAACCTTGTGATGGAATAAACCCCCTTTATAAAGGCCAATCCATTTCTGCAAAAGGACAGCATTAACAAATCAAAGCATGTGCCATGCAATATTCTCTTCAATATCATTCCATTTTCTTCTTTCATTTTGCCAGTTTTATTGTCTACTTGTTCAAAAACCCCAGCTATTTCTTCTTGAAACCTTTTTCAATAGGAATTTTGTGTGAAATGAAAACTACTATGAGAAAGGAACAGAGGAACATGAAACAGGGGCTATAATGTGCCAAGAATTTTGCAATATCCCTGCACACATTGCCCAGAATCCTCACAGAATCCTGCAAGATTTGTGCTACTCTCCCAGATGAATATGAGCAATCTGTAACATATAAGGGTTAAATAATTCTTTACAGTCCCATTTCAAGTAGGAGTCAGTAATGAACTCTATATTCTTGGCTCCATAAATGCCCATTTCCTGCATTTATTAGCTTATGTAGAACCAAAGGAAAGAACTTTCCTTCTGGGTGACATTCTACCCATATTCTGTGGTTGATTTCTCTTATTCATGAGTTCAACATGTGGTTCGTGAACACCCACTGTCTGTGAGGCAGGCCATAAAAAGAAGAATCAGATAGGATGCCTTCCTTTAAGGAAAGAAATAGGCAAATAGTTTCAAAATGGTAGTCAAGGTGCTAGGTTTCAAAACATTATCTTAGCATGGAGTTAATTTGGCAACAAATACAGAAGCACCTTGGTACTTGACTGGTTTGAAACTCATCAAATTTGGTACTCAATGCATTTTGACATGAAAATTTTGTCCCAGTACTTGTCATTTGTTTTGAACTCAACACGCAACTAGAAATTTTCAGTTTTGGTTGCCTCGTGACTCGCTATCTTTCCAGCTGAAACAAAGGGTGATGTTAGTCATGTGGTAGCTCTTGTCCTGTGCACATCTCCTTGCAGTCTTAGCTTCTGTGGTCATCTTGTACAGTTTTGCACTTTTTTTCTTGGTATTTGTCCTAAGGAAATGAACACTGATAGTGCTAAGCAGAAAAGAAAATTACTTAGAACCATGCAAAAGGAGCAGCAACAAAAGGTGGCTGAAGAGTTTTCTTCAGGTGAGGAGGAGATAAAGGAAGATGTCCTCAGATCCTTGAGAAAAGAAATGTGTGCAAAATAGGTAGAAATTCAAAACTTTGTGGAGAAATACCACCTGGACAAAGCTCTGACAAGCAGAAATGTGAATTTATTGAATGACCAAAAAATTTCACATTTTGGGGGAAATCTGAAAAGAATTCAGATGCAGTCCTCATTGGATACATTTTTCATTAAGGAGACAAAGAATGTGTCAGAGCCTGTGGTGCAAGTTGAAAAAAGGCAGAAAAGAGAAAGAACACCTGAAGTGCAAGTGCCAGATGTTCTATTGGAGGGAACTCTCCTTCCAAGCCAACACTCCTCCTTACCACTGTCCTCCCACCATCCTAATAGGCCATGGGGTCTTCTCAGTACAGGTAAAGTGAAGATTTTTTTATTTAATCTAAGTATTTTTTTTATTTTTATGTTTATTTCTCATGTAATGTAATAATATACAATGATATATTTTTTATATTGCCTTTAAAATATGCATTGTCTTGGTTTGGAATTGCATTAAATTTATTTACATTATTCCTTATGGGAAACTTTTGTTTGATACTCTTCAGTTTTGAAATTCGTTGCACGTCCCAGAACGAATTGATGATGAGTATCAAGGTACCATTGTACTTTTCCTCTACTTCATTCTCTAAATTCAGAAGCCAGAAGGTCCGTACCCACTCCCTTTCTATATTTGGGCCAGTTTCTGCATCTCACACATGGGATTGCCCCCAATTTTTTTTTTTTCAATTTGTGTGTTTGGTTTTTTCATAACAGAGTATAATAAAAATAATGAGTGTGGAGAGAAATTCTCACCTTCATTCTTGATATCTGAAAACATAACACTGAATGCTTATCATCAGCCTCTTCCCTCCATTGTAATCCATGTTCTATACTAGGAGTTAAATATTGTATATATATACTCCAAGGAATAGTACAAAAGCAGGGTTACCACTAGCAGAACTGTCACTTTCCCTAGGCCTGAAAGGTCAAATGGAGGCAGAGTTTACTGAAACTTAGAAGTATGAGAGTCATATAAAGTAGACTTTCAATGAGCATGATTTTCATTTAAGGGAAACTTACAGACCCAAGTGTGATGATTCATGTGTCAATTTGGCAAGGTGATGGTGCCCAGTTTTCTGATCAAGCGATCACTGGCCTAACCATTACTGTAAGGACATTTCATGGCTGGTTAATAAAAAAGAAAGCTAGTTTATTACATCATCAGTCAATTGATTACATCTGTGATCAACTAAGGGAGTGTCTTACACAATGAGAGAATCCAATCAGTTGGTTTTAGTCAAATCAGTTGAAGACTTTTAAGGGAGAAGAGAGAACTTTCACTTTTTCTTCAACCAGCCAACCTCTCCTGGTGAGTTTAAGAAAGATAGTCATTGGAGTTTCCAGCCTGCCGTATGGAATTTTGACTTATGCATAATGCCCTACAGAATTTGGACTTGTGCAAAGTGTTAAAATGTGTGAGACACTTAAATAAAATTTCATATTTACAGATATCTCCTGTTGGTTCTGTTTCTGTAGAGAAATCTGACTAATACACCAAGCTACCTTGCAGGGAATGTAATTGAAAATAAATACACTGAGCTTACACATCTCCATGCCACCATTCTCCTTCCAGGGCTCTCCAATCATCTAACACAGCTGTAATCCAGACAGGAACGGAGATCTGATGATATAGTCTATACATGGTGGAGAATAGTGGAGAGTGGACTTGAGAGATGACTACAGTCTATCCATACACCATTCACTGCTGGTTCATCTTGCCTTGCAATTAGGTGACAACAAGTGACCAAGTTTTCTTCAAATCAAAGAGAAGAGTGAGGTGAGCCACTTCAATGGTGCTCATCTCAGAAGATAGTATCCAGAATGTTAAATATCTACAATTTCTAAATGACTCTTTTTTCCTAATTTTCTGTTAAAGGGGATATTTAGGCATTTTGGAATTACTTCAAGAAAAAAAGAAAATTCAGGCTTTAAATAATCACAACTGGTTGTCAGTTAAAAATCTGCAGTTTTATTCTAATTGGGTTCTAGTGACTAAAGCAAAAATATTTATTGACCCAGTCCAATGTCTTAATTTATTATAAAATTTAATTGCACTCCCCAAATAATGCAGATCACTAGCCTCTGGAAGAGTAACTCCTTTTCTATTCTCTTTCCCATTGCTTTAGTGCAAAGAAAGCTGCTTTTTCTATTCCTCATCCTTAACCCACTCACATATGTTCCTTTTATTATTAAAGAATTCCTATATGAAAAGCAGTGTTTAATGTTATTTCAAAAGACAACTGGCTCCAGAAGATGGCAGTTAGGTGAGACTGGGCAAAAAAACATCTCCATGAAAAATACTAGATAAAAGCCAGAAAGTGACCCAGAACACCAGTTCCAGCGATGCACCAGCTGGACAAGGTTTGCTAAATCCACAGGGACTGTGCACTTAGTGAAACTGGGAGCCTGTGTTCCGAAACAAGTGAGTAAGCCTGCTGAATATCTGGCAGCCACACCGTGGTGCGGGTTGATGTTTGGAGTCAGACTAGTTTTTGTTTTAAAAACCCAAAGCAGCTGTGGATACAGCAGTGAGAACCACACAGGGAAGTGAGGAAGGAACAGTGCCCCCACAACTTGTGGGTACGCCTCATTATCTGGCTTGGACAATAGCCTTCTGTGCACCCACTGCTAATTGTCTTGGACCGAGGAAGGCAGAGGTTAGCCAAAAGGGAAAAAACCCTCCCCTTTAAAGACATCTTACCGGTGGGCTGGAAAAACTCCTACCCGGTGCAGGCGCCACAGCCCAGAGCTGTGCCAAACAAAATAGTGTGACAGGAAGTGTGTCCAGCAATGTGCACACACACCACAATATCAGGCATGGACAATAGCCTTTCACACGCCCACAGCTAATTGTCCCCAGAGTTAGGAGGGTGGAGCTGTGCAAAAAGGGTGAAATTAAATGCCCCATGCAGCCATCCTTTCAGCAGGCTGAGAACACCCTGACACAGCCCTGTGGCACAAAACTTCCCTTGAGGGATGACATGCACTTATGACATAGCAGCCCTCCCTGAGGAGAGGCCCTAGGAAGGCATGGCTTGGAAGAAGGACACACTCAGAAGTCTCAGAGAACATATGCCAATACCAAGGACTTGTGGATCAGTGGCAGAGACAAACTGTAGTGACACTGAATTGAAGGTTTAGAGTCTTACAACAGCCTTAAATCTCCAGGAACACCTGGGAGGTTTGATTATTAAAGCTGCCCTCCCTCCCTAACTGCTCAGACACACACCCTACATTCAGCACAGACAGCACCAAATACAAATGAAAACTTGAAGACCAATTGGACCCCAAGAATCAGACCCCCAAACACCACAAATACAAAGCTGGGAAGAACTGGCTTGAGGGGAATAGGTGGCTCATGGATGCTACATGCTTGTTACTTAGAGAAAGTGTACGTCACCAACTGTAGATGTGACAAATTAGAGATAAGTCTTTGAATTAGCCTACATTTCTTAAAAAAACCCTATCAAGTTAAGCAAATGCCAAGAGGCCAAAAACAACAGAAAATTTTAAAGCCTATGATAAAACCAGGCAATATGGATAACCCAAACCCAAACACCCAAGTCAAAAGATCAGAGGAGATGCAGTACTTGGAGCAATTATCAAAGCGCTAAAGACAAATAATGAGAGATGGCACAGGATAAAAAGACATGAAGAAGATCCTAGAAGAGCATAAAGAAGAAATTGGAAGAGTAAATAAAAAATTGATGATCTTATGGAAATAAAAGAAACTGTTGACCAAATTAGAAAGACTCTGGATACCCATAGTACAAGATTAGAAGAAGCTGAACAATGAATCAGTGACCCTGAGGACAACAGAATGGAAAATAAAAGAACAAAAGACAGAATGGGGAAAAAAAATTGAAATGGGCCTTAGGGATATGATAGGTAATATAGAACGTCCAAATATAAGACTCATTGGTGTCCCAGAAGGGGAAGAGAAAGGTAAAGGTCTAGAAAGTGTATTCAAAGAAATTGATGGGGAAAACTTACCAAACCTCCTACGAAACATAAATACACAAATCATAAATGCCCAGCAAACTCCAAATAGAATAAATCCAAATAAACTCACTCTAAGGCATATTCTGATCAGACTGTCAAATACTGAAGAGAAGGAGCAAGTTCTGAAAGCAGCAAGAGAAAAGCAATTCACCACTTACAAAGGAAACAACATAAGACTAGTGACTACACGGCAGCCACCATGGAGGCAAGAAGGTAGTGGCAGGATATATTTAAAATTCTGAGAGAGAAAAATAGCCAACCAAGAATTCTTTATCCAGCAAAACTCTCCTTCAAATTTGAGGGAGAGCTTAAATTTTTAACAGACAAAAAATTGCTGAGAGATTTTGCTAACAGGAGACCAGCCCTACTTGAGATACTAAAGAGAGCCCTATTGACAGAGAAACAAAGAAAGTAGAGACACGTGGAGAAAGGTTCAGTACTAAAGAGATTCAGTGTTGGTTCGTTAAAGGACAATAAGAAAGAGAGGGAAAAAATATATCTGACAAACATAAACCAAAGGATAGGATGGCTAATTCAAGAAATTCCTTCACAGTAATAATGTTGAATGTAAATGGATTAAACTCCCCAATTAAAAGATATAGATTGGCAGAATGGATCAAAAAATAGGAACCAACAATATGTTACATATGAGAGAATCATCTTAGACACAGGGACACAAAGAAATTGAAAGTGAAAGGATGGAAAAAATATTTCATGCACATTACAGTCAAAAGAAAGTAGGAGTAGCAATATTAATCTCAGATAAAAATAGAATTTAAATGCAAGGATGTTATGAAAGGCAAAGAAGTCCACTACATCTTAAAAGGGGCAATTAAACAAGAAGAAATAACAATTATTTGTTATGAGACAAACACTGGAAAAACTAACGGAAGCAATTGATGTTTCCACAATAATTGCGGGAGACTTCAACACATCATTCTCTCCAATAGATTGATCAACCAGACAGAAGACCAATAAGGAAATTGAAAACCTAAACAATCTGATAAATGGATTTGGTTTAACAGACATATATAGAACATTACATTCCAAATCACCAGGATACACGTTCTTCTCTAGTGCTCATGGAACTTTCCCCAGAATAGGCCATATGCTGGGACATAAAACAAAACTCAATAAATAAAAAAAAAATGAAATTATTCAAAGCACATTCTCTGACCACAGTGGAATACAATTAGAAGTCAATAATCATCAGAGACTTACATAATTAACAAATATCTGGAGGTTGAATAAGACACTCTTAAACGATCAGTGGGATAAAGAAGAAATAGCAAGAGAAATTGCTAAATATATAGAAATGAGTGAAAATGAGAACACAACATATCAAAACCTATGGGATGCAGCAAAAGCAGTACTAGGGGGGAAATTTATAGCACTAAATGAATACATCAGAAAGGAAGAAAGAGCTAAAATCAAAGACCTAATGGAGCAACTGAAGAAGCTAGGAAATGAACAGCAAACCAATCCTGAACCGAGTAGAAGAAAAGAAATAACAAGGATTAAAAAAGAAATAAATGACATAGAGGACAAAAAAAAAGAGAGAGAATAAATAACACCAGAAGTTTCTTCTTCGAGAAGATCAACAAGATTGACAAGCCCCTAGCTAGACTGACAAAATAAAAAAGATAGAAGACCCATATAAGCAAAATAATGAATGAGAAAAGTGACATTACTGTGGATCCCAAAGAAATTGAAAAAAATTATCAGGATAGTATGAACAACTGTGTGCTAACAAACTAGATAATGAGGAGGAAATGGAAAATTTCCTGGAAACATATGAACAACCTAGACTGAACAGAGAAGAAATAGAAGACCTCAACCAACCAATCACAAGCAAAGAGATCCAATCAGTCATCAGAAAGCTTCCCAGAAATAAATGCCCAGGGCCAGATAGCTTCACAGGGGAATTCTACCAAACATTCCAAAAAGAAATGACACCAATCTTACTTAAAATCTTTCAAAACATTGAAGAAAATGAAACACTACCTAATACATTTTATGAAGCTAACATCAATCTAATACCAAAACCAGGCAAAGATGCCACAAAAAAAGGAAAACTACTGGCCAATCTCCCTAATGAATATAGATGCCAAAATTCTCCAAAAAATACTTGCAAATAGAATCCAAAGACAAATTAAAAAAAATCATACACCATGACCAAGTGGGGTTCATTCCAGGCATGCAAGGATGGTTCAACATAAGAAAGTCAATCAATGTATTACATCACATTAACAATTCAAAAGAGAAAAATCAGATCATTATCTCGATAGATGCTGAAAAAGCATCTGACAAAATCCAACAACCTTTTTGATAAAAACACTTCAAAAGGCAGGAATTGAAGGAAACTTCCTCAATATGATAAAGAGCATCTATGAAAAACCCACATCCAGCATAATACTCAATGGTGAGAGACTGAAAGCCTTCCCTCTAATCAGGAATGAGACAAGGATGCCCGCTGTAACGACTGTTATTCAACATTGTGCTAGAAGTGCTAGCCAGGGCAATCTGGCAAGACAAAGAAATAAAAGACATCCAAACTGGAAAGAAAGAAGTAAAACTGTCATTGTTTGCAGATGATATGGTCTTATATCTGGAAAACCCTGAGAAATGAATGATACAACTACTAGTGCCAATAAACAAATTTAGCAAAGTAGCAGGATACAAGATTAATGCACATAAGTCAGTAATGTTTGTATATGCTAGAAATGAATGAAGTGAAGAGACATTCAAGGAAAAGATACCATTTTCAATAGCAACTAAAAAAATCAAGTACCTAGGAATAAACTTAACCAAAGATGTAAAAGACCTATACAAAGTAAACTACATTAACTCTACTAAAAGAAATAGAAAGGGACCTTAAAAGATAGAAAAATATTCCATATTCATGGGTAGGAAGGCTGAATGTCATTAATGTCAATTCTACCCAAAGTCATGTACAGATTCAATGCATTCCCTATCAAACTTCCAACAACCTAATTTGCATACTTGGAAAAGCTAGTTATCAAATTTATTTGGAAAGGGAAGATGCCTCAAATTGCTAAAAATACTCTAAAAAAGAAAAATGAAGTGGGAGGACTTATACTCCCTGACTTTGAGCTTATTATAAAGCCATAGTAGTCGAAACAGCATGGTACTGGCACAAAGATAGATATTTTGATCAATGAATTCAAATTAAGAATTCAGAGATAGACCCCCAGATCTATGGCTGACTGAGCTTTGATAAGGCCCCCAAAACCACTGAACTGGGACATAACAATATTTTCAACCAATGGGGCTGGGAGAGTTGGATATCCATATCAAAAAGAATGAGTGAGGACCCCTACCTCACACCCTACACAAAAATTAACTCAAAGTGTATCAAAGACCTCAATATACAAGACAGTACCATAAAACTCCTACAAGATAATGTAGGGAGACATCTTTAAGACCTTGTATTAGGAGGTCACTTCCTAGACCTTACACCGAAAACACAAGCAACAAAGGAAAAAATAGATAAATGGGCCTCAAACTTAGAAGTTTCTGTACCCCAAAGGAATCTGTCAAAAAGGTGAAGAGGCAGCCAACTCAATGGGAAAGAACTTTTGGAAATCATGTATCTGACAAAAGATATCTTGCATATATAAAGAAATCTTACAATTCAATGACAATAGTACAGACAGTCCAATTACAAAATGGGCAAAAGATATGAAGGAGACAGTTCTCTGAAAGGGAAATACAAATGGCCAAGAAACACATGAAAAAATGTTCAGCTTCACTAGTTTTAGAGAGATGCAAATTGAGACCACAATGAGTTATCATCTCACACCAATTAGAATGGTTGCCATTAAACAAACAGGAAACTACAAATGCTGGAGAGGATGTGGAGAAATTGGCACTCTTATTCATTGTTTGTGGGACTGTATAATGGTTCAGCCAATCTGGAAGACAGTTGGGCAATTCCTTAGAAAACTAGATATAGAGTTACACTTTGATCCAACAATTGCACTTCTCGGTATATACCTGAAAGTTCTGACAGCATTGACATGAACAGATATCTGCACGCCAACGTTCATAACAGCATTATTCACAATTGCCAAGAGATGGAAATAACCCAAATGATGAATGGATAAATAAAATGTGGTATATACACATGATGGAATACTACAAAGCAGTAAGAAGGAACGATGTCGTGAAACATATGACAACATGGATGAACCTCCAAGATACAATGCTGAGTGAAATAAGCCAGAGACAAAAAGAGGAATATTATATGCTACCACTAATGTGAACATTGATAAATGTAAAATAAATGGTTTATAATGTAGAATGTAAGGGACCTAGTGATAGAGAGAAATTAGTAAAGGTAGAATGATAACCCAGTAAGAATAGATAAGCTATTGTGGGTAAATTTAACGTTCTTGCAATGCCCAGGAATGACTGTGGTTTGTCAATTTCTGGTGGGTATGGTAGGTACAAGTTTATAGAAATGTTAATATATTAGGTTACTTTCTTTGGGTAGAGTAGGAACATGTTGGAAGTAAAGTAGTTATTTTAGGTTAGTTGTCTTTTTCTTATTCCCTTGTTTTGGTTTGCTTGAAATGTTTTTATTGTTTGTTTTTTTAAAAAAATTGTTTTATATAGTTAATAGTTAAGTTAAAAAAAAAGAAAAAAGAAAAAACCAATGAAAAAAATATGCAGAGCCTCCCTGGGAGCTGGGAGAGAATGCAGTGGTGTTGGGCTTCCCCACCTTGATGGTTGCTGATGTGCTCACTGACACTGGGGACTGGTGGTTTGATGGGCTGAGCTCTCAATCACCAGATAGCCATTGGGAAGACTGTTACTGCAAAGGAGAGGCTAGGACTGCTTACAATTGGGCCTAAGTGTCTCCTCCTGAATGCCTCTTTGTTGCTCAGACGTGGCCTCTCTCTCTAGCTAAGCCAATTTGGCAGGTAAAATCACTCCTGAGGAGGAATCTAGACCTAGCATCGTGGGATGGAGAGCACCTTCTTGGCCAAAAGGGGGATATGAAATGAAATGAAATAAGTTTTAGTGGCTGAGAGATTCCAAAAGGAGCCGAGAGCTCACTCTGGTGGGCACTCTTACGCACAATATAGACAACCCTTTTTAGGTTCTAATGACTTGGAATAGCTAGCAGTAAATACCTGAAACTATCAAACTACAACCCAGAACCAATGAATCTTGAAGATGATTGTATAACAATGTCACTTGTGAGGGGTGACAAAGTGACTGGGAACGCCATGTGGATCACACTCCCCTTTGTCCAGTGCACGGATGGATGAGTAGAAAACTGGGGGCAAAAAAAAAAAGGCACCCTGTGTTCTTTTTACTTTAATTGTTCTTTTTTCACTTTAATTTTTATTCTTATTACTTTTGAGTAATGAAAAATTTCAAAAATTGATTTTGGTGATGAATGCACAACTATATAATGGTACTATGAACAACTGTACACTTTGTATGACTGTATGGTATGTGAATATATCTCAATAAAATTGAATTAAAAATATAAAAGTTGTGGTGCCTCTAGGAAATCCTGATCAACATCAAATCAGTATAATCAAACAAATAAGAACTATATTTTAGCCAAAACAAACAAACAAAGTGGGCCGTCTGTTAGATCTAACTCCAAATTACAATCCTGCTATTCTAAATATGTAGCACGCTAGTTCTTATGTTCTTGCTGTCTTTCAGACTATCAGTCTCACTTAGAGACTAATAAATTCCTTAGGCTTGGAATGAGGATGGAGAGACCAGAAACCATGAAAGTAGCAAGAAACAATAGATATTTTAATAGCATCACAAAATCTCAAAGTAAAATATTAAATTTTTCCTTTGGTTTGCTAGAACGGGCCCTGGGACCACCCACCCGCCTCCCGCACTCCCTGCCGGACGCCTGGACTGGGCGGGGCCGCCCTCAGTTTGTTCCCCTCGGGCCGCGCTGAGTGAAGGAGCCGGAGCAGACTCGGGAGACAGGGCTCAAGGTGCCATCATGGGACGGTGTGGGAAAGGGAGCCCCTGGCTCGCGGCCGCACAGCTTTGCTGGGCTCCTGCACCTCCTGATGGTCCTCTCAGACCTCCCGCCCTTGTTTCCAGGACTGAGCCTCTCCAGTCCCGAGACGCGGTTTCGCCGACGGTGAGGGTAGATCCGGCCCCTGGGAGGACGCAGGAACCACCTCCTCCCGCGTCCAGAGTGTGAGGGACCGCTGGGACACCGGCACCGCCCGGCGCTTCTGCACACAGGATGATCTCTGCGTTCCTTCAGCGCTCCCTGTTTAGCATCCAGGAATACGAGCCTCTTCCTTCCCCGTCTGATTCCGGTGGACTCCTGGGTGGACGGAATCTAGGGGGCACTGCATGCACCTCTCCAGGAGCCGGGTCCCCGAAGCGCCTGCACTCCCGGGAACGCCTCCTTCGGTTTCCGGGCTCGGCACAGCCAGCAGGGCGGAGGCAGGAGGCCACCGAGCCCCGCGACGGCCCCGGAAGCTCCGCGTGGGCGCCGCAGCCTCCTCATGCAAACTCCCGGAATCTCCCGGAAGGCCGCCTGCCTTGGAAGGAGACAGCTCCAGCTGCGAGATCCGAAACCCGGAATGGTAGCTGCCCCTCCAGCCCCTGAGCAGTTAGCTGGAGCCCGGGCTCTCCGTGACCGCGTGGACGCGGGAACCAGGGCAGAGCCTCCCCGCCCACCCGGGCTCGGAAAGGTAGGGCTGAGCGGCGGCCTGGAGCACCCAGAGCTGCGGGGTTAGGAGGGTCTGAAGGCGACCCTCTGCCTGCACGCTCCCCCCCTGCTGACAGGGATATTGGGATTCACCTGCAGGGCTCCTACCCTATCCGATGAACAAGTCTTTATGTACTATCTTCCCTGATTTGGTAATTTTTCCTTATCTCAATACATTAATATTTTAAAGGGAAAATTCATATTGCTACCCTTAAACGAAAAGCAGAAACCCTTGCATGTTTAAAAGTTAACACAAATTCTGTGAAAATGGTGTCTAGATTAAATAAAACTTAAATACATAGGCAATAAAAAATAAACTTAATCAGTTTACGAAAAAGCATACAGAACCGTAAGTACGTGAAAAAGGCCAATTGTTTACAGTAAGACAGTCAGTTTAAAAACACGCTTATTTCTCTTTACATGTTCTTAAAAGAATAATATTTACTACTTCGTTAAAAGGATAGCCTATGTAGAAATAGGCTTAAATTCTAAAATTGAATAATGAGAAGTAAGAAGTTGTCATAAACCCACGTCTGTCATTTTGATTCTTATAAGAACTTGCTACTCTTTCCTTTTCCATGCACATTTTCAGTAAATAATTTGTAGCAATAGGCTCTCTCTGTCTGCTTACAACTCTTGCTTTATATAGAATAATCAGGTCACAAATTCTATCCAAATAACCTTCCCATTAATAAAAAGTTTTGATCTCTAGTCATCTAGTCATTGAAAATTTTCTGTGGTGTAGATTTCCTGTGGAAAATCCAGATTACACCATTGTAAACTCTTTCATACCCTAAGAAGTAAAATATTTCTGGTGTCCTCAGTCTCCAGAGTGAGTAGTCTCAGAACTCCCCTTCTATTGATAGAAAAAATAAAGATGTAAATGGGATTTTCTGCCCCCCAATTAAGGGAGTTTTCATTTGTGCTGTGAATGAATAGTGAGCATTTGAAGTGAGGAAGAGAGAGAAATTGTTCCAGGAGGAAATGGGAGGCCAGAAGAAAGGAAGGGTGCAGGACTAGGAGGTAGGGCAGGAGTATGGGAGCACTCTAACTGCCCTCTGTGGCCTTCTGGGAATTACCTTCCTAGTTATCCTATCACATTCTGATTATTATTTTCATTTCCTCATCTTGGTTCCTTTATTGGCCACCTTTTATGTATTGTGGATCACTAACTCTTTTGCCTATCTACTGCGATGATCTCGCTATTCTTATGGCTTCAACTATTATCCTCTGTTCTAGTTTGCTAATGGTGCTGGAATGCAAAACACCAGAGATGGATTGGCTTTTGTAAAAGGGGTTTATTTGGTTACACAGTTACAGTCTTAAGGCCATAAAGTGTCCAAGGTAACACATCAGCAGTTGGATACCTTCACTGGAGGATGGCCAGTGGTGTATGGAAAACCTGTTAGCTGGGAAGGCACGTGGCTGGTGTCTGCTCCAAAGTTCTGGTTTCAAAATGGTTTTCTCCCAGGACATTCCTCTCTGGGCTGCAGTTCCTCAAAAATGTCACTCTTAGTTGCACTTGGGGTATTTGTTCTTTCTTAGCTTCTCCGGAGCAAGAGTCTGCTTTCAATGGCAGTCTTCAAACTGTCTCTCATCTGCAGTTCCTGTGCTTTCTTCAAAGTGTCCCTCTTGGCTGTAGCTCTTCAAAACAGCACTCACAGCTGCACTGAGTTCCCTCATTTATATGGCTCCACTGATCAAGACCCACCCTGAATGGGTGGGGCAATGCCTCCATGGAAATATCTAATCAGAGTCATCACCCACAGCTGGGCGGGGCACATCTCCAAAGAAACACTCAGAGAAATCTAATCAACACTGATAATGTCTGCCCACACAAGATTACATCAAAGATAATGGCGTTTGGGGGACATAGCACATTCAGACTGGCACATCCTCTAACCCACATCTCCATCCAGAAGGTATCAGACCCATCTTCCACATTGGTGTTTCTAAATGCCTATTGTGGACACATCCAATGAAATGTTCTCTAGGCAGTTCAGTGTTAACTCACTTAACATGGTCTTCAATTTCTTCACCCCATCCCCACCCACAGTCTTCTTCCAAACCTCTTTTCCTTTTTGAAAATTATTTGCAGTAAGTTTAAATTCTAATTTATTTTTGCCTAATATTTGTATTGAAGAAGAGTAACCTAAGTAATAACTAATTGATAAAAACAGTGATAGAATTAGTACAGAATCAACATTATTTTTAATGGAAAGATAATTTTATATACAGTCTGTAAATACCACCTTTATAATTTTCCCCAGGCACACAGTGTCAGTCACTGAACAGCTCCCCTGTCACCTCCTGGTATTGTGTGCCACCTCTGTGCTAGGGTGGCAGATCCAAGGCAAGGGATCTGCAGTAGATACCAATCTGTCACAGGTCTGGACCAAGAGCTCGGATCAGTCCCCTTGATTTTGCTGTAACTTCTCCGGGGCCAGGAGGAGAAGGTCTCAGCCCAACCTACGGAGAGCTGTTGGAGGTACTAGTTGTTCAATCCTGCACTGTGACCTACCGCCCCCAGTGAAGGAGCCTGGCTCCCAGGAGACTGGAACACCACTGGGTGCTTGTTGAAGGAGGGTGTGAGAGGTGGGGCCCTTGGGGTAGAGGTTGTTTGGGGTCTGTGCCCCTCTCTCAGGGACGCTTAAATGGGCCTCTGGACTTCCCCACCCTGCCCCCGGGGTATGACTACCCCCTCCCTGTCTGACTGTGACCTGCTGCCTCCCCCAGCCAGTCACTGCAGTTACCTTCTTCAGGGTCTGAGTCAGCTCCCTCTTTTCCTAAGGATCTTAGCCTTAAAATCTGTGTCCAAGCAGTTGTCTCTGTGGGGCTTCATAAACCTTGGGACTTTGCTATGCACCTAGGTCCTCCTGATGGCACCATCCACTCCTATTGAGCTGGATGATTTAGGACACAGCTCAAAGAAATCCCTAGCCCTCGAGAGAGCTGTGTCACCATGGGTCAGCAGTACCTATCAGTACTTATCACAAAAGTAGGTAAGGTTATGTATGCCAAGATATATAATGTAACATTATTTCCAAAATTAAAATACATAGAATATAGCTACCGTGGTTTTTGAAAATTTAGTTGATTCCTCCATGCCTTGAGTTTCATTTCTGTAAAATGGTATAACTGTACCTATTTTGCATAGTTGCTTGGATTAAATAAAATAATTCATGTGAAATGCCTAATTAAATTCTAATTATTGATAAAGTCAGACAAAATACAAAAAGACAAAAACTTCATGTCAAATGCTTACTGTGGAAGAGGTAATTAAAATTTGAATGCAAGACTTTGAAACAAAAAGAACGATATGTTAAAAATGAAATGTTATGAATCCAGATATGGTAAAATATTCTAATTTCCCATTATCATTTCAATTGAGCCAATTTGTGTTTGATCACATTGCTTTTATCCCAAAATATGTTAACTTTCTTCTGCACTAATTCTGCAAACCCTGGTTCCTTAAATCAGATTACGTTCAGTCAGTTGCAGTTGCCAAAGCCTACACTGCCAGTCTCCTAATCTGCAACTCCTCAAACCCCTGGATCCATTGTTGATATTGATTGGGAGTGATGAGGTTTGGCAGGATTACAGGATTGATAATGTATCACAGCTCATAGGTGAAGACAGAGCAAAAACCATGAAGGAAGGAATGGATAGACTAAAACAAGTTCACAGACATGGGTTAGGATTAGAATTTGGGTCTTGAACTCAGACTTACTGTTCATATTTGAGATTTCTTTATTTTCAAAGTAATGGTTTACATCCATTATTGAAGGTGTGGCTTTCCAAAGGGGTGGTTATGGGTATGGTAGTTTTTTGTTTGTTTTTGTTTTCTAAATGTAAGATCACTGGTACCAAGGTATATTGTGAATATTGAGGAAATCTGAATATATTGTTAATTTTTTTAATACCTGGAAATTACAATCTCTTTAATAGGTGGGTGTGGTTCATTTTTCCTCAGCAGGAGAAGGCTGCATTTAGCATTGACTAAGCCCTGGGGACTTGTGTAAATCATTACACCAATGACCCCCTGAGGCTTGAAAAAAATTTCCCAGAAATTCTTCTGGAAAAAGCACTTCTGAAATCATTTTTAGAACCCACAGGTGAGTGTGATGTACAACAAAAGATTCCCCAATAAACTTTCCTGTATAAAACAGAAATTTTAGTATGAAAAACCATTTTACCACTTTCAATTCCCTTAACACATTTTATAATCTAGATGATTATCCTTTTGTTTTTGTGCATTTTTGACTGTTCATATATATTTTGAGGACTAAGAAGGTAGTTTCCAGGTATTATGTAATGTCATAGCTAGCAGATTGTATAATATTGAAAGCTTGATGCTAAATGCATCTATCTACTCATATATAGAGTTTGTATATGAAACATGCAAGCCTATTTAATGTATTTAACTCCTAAATGATTATCATTGAATGCAGTAAATGTTATTTAGAACCTGAAGCCTTCAGGTTCCAGAATTAGATTTTAAATTACTAAGAAAATGGTGAGAGTTGCAGAAATATTAGAAATAATAGGGTTCCCTTAACTTCCTTATTCTAGAAATATAAACTATATTATTAAACCAAATCTATTCCAAAGCACAGTGTGGCATCCAATGCTCGGTTTTATATCTTCTAAAGGTTACCTGTTTTTACAGTGTAAAAAAGCTCTTGTGAATGAGTCTGGTCTCAGGAAAATATAGGAAACTGTTAACACTAAAGATAGCATGGTAGATTCAACTGTTTGGGGTTTTCAATATGAAAGTATAAATGTAATAGAATTATACTAAGTTTAATTTAAAATAAATCAGCTCTTCTGTATTAAAAAATAAATGAGAATGCATATGTGGAGACTATGTCCTGCATGAGGTAAGAAAGAGCACTAAATGGCATTTAGTTTTGTTGAAATCAAATGTTGTCAGTTTTCAAATTATTTTTTTTTTCAGTTGTTGCAATAAGGAGCATTACCTGGGGCAAGGGTATGAAATGGAAAGCAATATACAGAAAATAGCTGTTTTTTGCTTCCTTAGCACAGTGCACACTTTTTTTGTACCTCTGTAGATTAGGTTTTACATCATATTTACTCATTTTTGTCTGGGTTCTTTCACTCAGTATAATTATGTTGAAATTATTCATGTTGTATATATCAATAGTTGAATCCTTTTTATTACTCAGTAGTATTCAGTGTTATG
>PVKY010004911.1:0-18401 GCA_004027775.1 Bradypus variegatus
GGGGTGAAAGATGGGGTAACAGGCAGGACACTGGCTCTTCGGAGGACCAAGAGGAAGCTCCCAGGTCTCATGAGCCACCAGGGTTGGCCAGCTCCCATCCCCAGGGGTGGGGGGATCTCCCCAAACCCTCCCCATGCAGCTCGCCCACATTCCCTCCAGGCAGAGATGCCCCCCTAGGTCCTCACAAGGAGATGACACACATGGGACCCATACATGAGCCAAACCCTATTATTTCAGGAACCCCAGAATCCTGGGCCTCTGCATTGCTGATCCCTTCACCCAACTCATTAGCAAAGAAGCCCCCTGGCTGCGCCCTTTGCCAGGGACTCTGGCAGAGCTCACTGCTTCTCCACGATCAGGCCCCACCGTCCAGACCCACCCTCCCGGTTCTCTTAGCTCAGGAGGGAGACGTGGATGCAAGTTGGGAGGGGGTCTTGGGAGCATCAGGGAGGAGCCTTCAGGCCACTCTGCCACCCCTCCACCAATCTGTAAGGCATGTTGGCCGGAAAGAGCCTGTTCCTGGGCCATGTCGGGCCTCTGAGCCCCCTGCTTTCAAATTCCCCTCTCACTCTGCTCAGCGACTGCTCTGATGCATGTGCTTTCACATATTTAAACGGACCGTTCTCCAGTGGCTTTTTTTTTTTTCATGGCTTAGAGAGTTTAAGGTTTATTAGAGGAAGAAAGCAGAAGAAAGCAGGTGGGAGCCATCAGAAAAGAAAGAAAGGAAAAATGGCTCCCTCCAGTGGCTTTTTGTTAACATCATAAACTGTGCTGTCATTGTAGATTCTTCACCATCATGCTTTTGCTATTATTCTAAATCTGCATTCTGAACCCCAAAGCGCTTCCATGATGTGACGTGTCCGCTGCGTAGAAGGCCCCTAAGCACTCACTTATCTCATACTCACCACAGCCCTGCTTCTTCCTGCTTTTACAGATAAGGGAACCCCATCTCAGAGAGGTCAAGTGACTTGCTCAAGGCCACACAGCTTCCAGGTGGTGGAGCTCTCACCCTTTCCCCCATCCCAAGTCACCAGGTATGGAGAAGACATGGGTCAGGCCCACCCGGTTTCTGGTCCAGTTTCCACAATTTATTCGCCAGGCTTCCCCTGACAGGTGACTTTAGCTTCCTGAGACTCCGAGTCTCCAACTGTAATCATGTCTGCTTCCCTCCCCGCCAGCAGTGTTGATAAGACAAATGAGATAATGTATGTGGATATACTCTGAAAATTATACCATGCCGTCCAAATGTAAGGGATAATTAAGAGATTATTGGGTATGTAGATGCATTTGTTTATTTCAAGGACCTTAGCTCCTCAACAAACGTAAGGGATATGTCCAAAGACCTTGTCAAATCCCAGACTGGCTACTCCTAATAGCATATAATTTCCCCCATCAAATGCAGTAACATGTCAGTAAAACTTGTAATCTTTAATGATTACATAAATCTTTAATGATTATATAAACAGAGGCATTGAGCTATTTGTTAAAGATATAAAGTTGTTTGTAAATGGTGTCAGGAGTTGTTGGTGAAACTGTTTTGTGAATCGCCTTTCTTAGTTTCTTTTAACTGAGTGTGGCACTAACTCTGGTCCACCACTGATTTCCACGTCCCCCCTTTTAATTTGTTCAAGATTCTTATTTTGTATCTCAGAAACATTGCTTTCTTGGGCCTCTCCACTGCTGTTGCAATACATACATTTGGCTTTCTCTTGGAGGCCATTTTCACAAAGAAACAAGACTTTTCTCATAATGTGTTGCCTCAAGAGTGATACAAAGCCGTGTCTCAGCAAATGACAAATGCTACATGTGGCGGGCATTCAAGTTCCTTGGGAAGTTTCAATCTCTGGGTTAAATCCTCAAATGCCAGGGTTCAGTGGCAGAAAGAAGGGAACCCCTCAGGCTCCACTTTGCCAAGTGACTTGATTAGTCTGGCTCGTTAGTGTGTAAGCTTCTTGGTGCAAAGGCTGCATTTTCCCCTCCTCTCCAGAAGTGCCTTCCTAGCCCCCAGTCCCTGGCATTTCTATTATTATGCAAAAATCACTTGCAGAACTGAACGGAATCACACATCCTTCTCTAGAAGCTGAGTGATTCCGTGAAAGGGAGCAGGGCTCTGGTTGACCCTCATACGGCTTTTGCTTCCGGGTCTCATCGTATCTCCCTGTACGTGGTGGGGAGGAGGGATTGGTGGCAATGGTCTCTAAGACCCTGGCTCCTAAATCTGGCCAAGTCCTGGAGAGCCCCTTCCTCCTAGGCTCTCCTGATTCGGTAGATTTGGGACACTCAGGAACACCGACCACCACCAGCTAACAAGTGTTGGTGAGCCAGGCCCTGTGCTAAGGGCCTTCCCAGCTCCTGGCTCAGCTGACATCGTCACCACCACGTGGGACGCTGGCGGTTAGACCCCCTTGCACGGATGAGGGCTGAAGCCGGGAGCAGCGGAACAAGCTGCTTGAGGTCGCGCAACTCGGGGGTGGTTGAGGGGAGATTAGAAACGGGCGCAGCAACTCCAGACCCCACCTCTAGATACTCGGCCGTGTAGGACGTTTGGGGGGAGCGTCCGGTGACTGTGACCCCCAGGCAGCTTTTAGAAAAACCGCCTAAGACCCCCGCACTCTCAGACCGTGCCTTTTCCTGAGGTGTATGCCCCACTCCCCTCCACAGTTTCTCGAAGGAAAACGGCTTCGGAACAGCTTTCTCGCTGAACCCCAGATGAGCAGCCGGAGCTCTTGGCGGCATCTCCCAGTTTCGGGACAATGCCCGAGTCCGCTCCGCGAGCCTCCCGGACCTGGGAACCGAGGGCAAAGCGTTCTGTACACCTGGCACTTGTAGTCACGCCCCCTTGGCCGAGCTCCCCAATCCCAAGCCCGTTCGCCATGATCGACGCGGGCCCCGCGCAATCACCGTTGGACGCGGTGTACGTCCGCTCCGCCTCCCCGACGACCCCGCCTCCCTTTCATTCTGAAAGAAAGAGCTTCGGCCGCGCCGTCCAATGAGAGGCGCCGGCCGTGTCCGGGCTGGGCCGCCCGCCCCCTCCCCCACCCCGACAGGGCCGCCCCCCTCGGCTCCGACCCCCGCCCCGGAGGCGGGAGAGATGCCGCCGGGGGTCGGATAGACCAATAGGCTAGCTCTGCCGGCCGGATTGACGGCCACCGGCCCAATCCGCGGGGCCGAGGCGCGGGCCCGCCCCGCCCCTGCCGCGTCCCTCGCGCGCCTCCGCTGGGGGCCGGCGGCGGCCCGGGGCGAGAGCGGGCGGCGGAGCGGGCGCGGCGCGGCCTGGTGGCGCGGGCCTGGGACGCCGCGCGGGCGGTGGGGCGGCTGGCCGCGGGCCGCGCGCTGTCGGGAGCGGCCGCCGGGGCCCGCGCCGGGCTCCCATGGCCGCGGGGCCTGGGCGGGACGCGGTGGCGGCCTGAGGGCGCGGCGGCGGCGGGGCCATGTCCGGGGTGGTGCGGACGCTCAGCCGCTGCCTGCTGCCGGCCGAGGCGAGCGGGGCCCGCGAGCGCCGGGCCGGGGCCGGGGCGGGGGCGGCGGCGGCCCGGGACGCGGAGCGCGAGGCGCGGCGGCGCAGCCGGGACATCGACGCGCTGCTGGCCCGGGAGCGGCGCGCCGTGCGGCGCCTCGTCAAGATCCTGCTGCTGGGCGCGGGCGAGAGCGGCAAGTCCACCTTCCTCAAGCAGATGCGCATCATCCACGGCCGCGAGTTCGACCAGAAGGCGCTGCTCGAGTTCCGGGACACCATCTTCGACAACATCCTCAAGGTGACGGCCCCGCACACCTGCCGCGCGCGGGACGGGGCGGCCGGGGAGGGCAGGGACCCCGCTTCGGCCTGCGCCCCGGCCACCCCGGCTGCCCGGCGCCTTCCCCTGGCCCCCGGGCCTGGGGGCAGTAGCGGTGCCGGCCAGGCCCCGGGGTGAGGGGATGCAGGGGTCCCGGAGAGACCCAGCCCCGCTGCCGGCCCTGCGGGGAGGGGGCGCTGGTGCGTGGCCCGCTCCTCGGGCAAGTTGAGAAAAGCGTGTCAGCCCGAGGGGAGGCCGTCCACGAGCGTGTCAGTGCAAACTGACGGGACTCCAAGGTGGGGCGGACGGAGCCTGGAACGTCGATGCCCCCACCCCTGCTCTTTTTTTTGTGTGTGTGGAATACAACATATTTACATAGAAGTGACAACTTTCCAAGTGCAATTTAACAAGTGGTTGGAGAGCAAATGTCAAAGAATGTTATAGGTCACAGTTCCACAGTTTCAGTTATTTCCTTATTGTGAAATGTAACATATATGCAATAAGGTGATAACTTTCAAAGTGCGATGTAACAAGTAGTTATATAGGAAATTTCCAAAAATGTTAATGAGTTACAGCACCATAGTTTCAGTTATTTCCTTATTCTGAGACATATATACAAAAAGGTGATAACTTTCAAATTACAATTTAGCAAGCAGCTATAGAGTAAATATCAAAGGATGCTAGTGGTTACAGTTCCACCATTTCAGTTGTTTCCTTCTAGCTATTCTTATACCCTAGCAACTAAGGAAAAGAAAGTTCTATAGAGATTCAGTATTCATAATCCTTTGTTAAATTCCGTCTTGTCTGTTGCCACCCCTTCCTCTAGTTCAGTCACTTTCCCGGTCTTGGGGGATGTCTAGGCAGTGACCACCCCAAGTTGTTCATTATGGAAAAGGGGACACACTGGTGATGTTCTTGAAGAGGCCATTGCCTCTGGGTTTTGGGACGTAGCTGGCATGGGAGCTGTCTGGAGGAATTAAGTTTCTGAAGAATAAACTTAGTGAGTGAAACTTTTATGGAGTCTCAGACATGGATGCAGGTATTCTTTAGGGTTTTCGGGACTGCTGTTGACTTAGACTTATTGTCCTGTGGTTATTTGGCATATCTAGCTGAAGCTTGCATAGGAGTAACCTCCAGGACAGCCTCTTGGGTCTATTTGAAATAAGACACAAAAGTGGGGAGAACAGAACCGTGAACTTGACAGTCAGAAGCAATTGATGCTCCTACCCACGCCCATTCTTTCTTTTTTTGGAGGGGGCTTTTAACAAGGGGAATTTATTACCTTAGAAGTTTACAATTCTAAGGCCATGAAAATGTGCAAATTTAGGTATCAACAGGATGATACCTTCTTTGAAGAAAGGCTGCTGGCTTCCAGGACATCTCTGTCATATGGGAAGGCACATTGTGACAACAGTTGATCTTTCTCTCCTGGGTTTGTTTGCTTCCAGCTTGTGGCTTCTGTGGCTTCCTCTCTAAATTTCTCTGGGGCTTTTGCCACGAGCTTCTCTTAGTTTCCGTATGTGTTTTATCCTCTTATAAAGGACTGCAGTGAAAGGAGAGGATCCACCTTGAACGAGGTGGGTCACATCTCAAGTGAAATAACTGAACCAAAAGCTCCCACTTACAATAAGGTCTGCACCCACAGGAATGGTTAAAAGAACATGGTCTCTTTTGGAGTACATACAGCTTCAAACCAGCACACTCCACCCTCTGGAGCCCCAAAAGACATGTTCTTTCCATATGCAAAATACATTCATTCCATCACGATATCACAAAAGCCTAAGTCATTTCAGTAACAATATTAAGTACAAAGTCTCATCAAAATCAGTTACAGGTGTGGTCTGTCCCAGGGGAAAACTCCCGTGTGGCTGTGGACCTGTGAAACTTAGAACAAGTTATTTACTTGCAGTAAACAAAGGAGGGACAGTCATAGAGTGAACATTCCCATTGCCATAGGGAGAAGCTGGAAGGGAGGGGGTCTCAGGTCCCAAATAGTTCCTGAAACCCTACAGGGCGTAGTCCATTAGATTTCCAAGTCTGAGAGTCATCTGTAGAATGACATTTTGTCCTTCGGGCTTGATAGCAGCCCTGCCCTCTCCAGACACCGAGACACTGAGGTGAGGGCCCCAACATCTGCAAGCACTGGGGGGGCAGCCATGCTCTCAGCTCCACCATCTTCAAGCTTCTGGGTGGCATCCGGACCCCACCCCTGTTCTTTTGAAGCAAATCCAGACATCCTATAATTTCATTAGAACGTATTTTGGTGTGTATCTCTAAAAGGTAAGGACTCATCTTAAAAACATCACCAGTATACAAATACTGGACCCCAAAATGTATAGTAACTTCTTAATAGCATCAAACCCGTCCCTCATTGTCCATATCCCTTGATGGGGGCGTAATTGTTTTAAATTGTTTGACTCAGGGGACCAATAAAATCCTTACATTGCAGTTTTTGGTATACCTCTGAAGAGTTTATGCTCCTGGTTCTCCTGTCTCTTACTATCTTTTTTTTTCTTTCCAATTTGTTTGTGGAAGCAACTTCTCCACTGGTCCTGTAGAGTTCACAGGTTTCCGGATTCCGATCCCTGTCTGCCGTGAGCTTGTGCAGCGGCCCCGGAGAAAGGAAATCTGGAGAGAGGTGATGATGGCAGGGAGTACAGTCGAACACGCACCCAGACAGGGCCAGGGCCTTTTTAATTGTTATTTATTTATTTATTTGAGTTCCTCATCTTTACCCTTTTCCTTACTCCCTCACCACTTTTTCCCAAGTCCGTTTTAGGAAAACCGAATTTCATGTTGTCTCAAAGCAGAGCTGGAGAGGAAGTTGTCATTTGATTTTACAGGGCCCGAGGGATTTCCAGTCGGGCACAGCGTTGTGGAAACCCAGCAGGGACATCTCTGTCACATCCCTGAGGAGGCTCTGTGCCTTGGGGGTGTAGGACCCCACACTTCCAGGCCTGCCTGCGTCCATAATTGCATCAAGAATCTTGCAGCAGGAGTCCCACTTTACATGCTTTTTATTAAACTATTCCATTTTAATAGAAGTAGCTCTTTTCAGATCATGACTGAAAGAAAAGAATTTGAATGACAAAACACCCGTTTTGGAAAAGCTCTGGGTGAGGGGGAGCCCTGGCCCGATTCTTAATCAACTTCATAAACTTTCAAGGCTAGGTGCCCAGTGTGCTTTGCTGGGGACTGACTGTGTGTTTAGAAATTCCCTTGTCTGCTGGGGTAGAGTGCACCTGGGTGACTTGCAGGCCTGTTCTCTAACTTCTCTGCCAGAGACCGTGATTCAATTTTTGCCACTTTCCTGAGTCTCAGAACCAGGCAGATACAAAAGCTGAGAGATTTAGCTGACTATCCCAGTTTCTTTCAACTCAGGAGGCAGAGGAAATATTCAGAAACAGAATCGTAAATCTAAATCTATGTATTAAGTGAGTTTTAGAAGACCCAGTCTGATGCACATAAACATTGACTTTTACTGACTTCCTTGTCAACAGAAACAAGATTTGTCAGCCACAACTCTATTCCTTCCCAACTTTTTTTTACTAGTTGTAGTGCCATGTTAAACTCACTTTATCTGTTGTAATCATTTCAGTGACTACTTAGAAATTCATCTCTCAACTGAAACCCTGAAGTCCTTCCCCCATTCTCCCTTGGGAAGAGACTTTTCGGCATAAACTGCTTTGTAGCGTAGCAGCTTTGGTCGTGGTGACGGGAGGCAGTGAGGACGGTTAGGCAGGCAGCCTGCTCTCTGTCACTCTGGAGAGACTTCTGGGGCTTGTTGTGTAAGTTGAGAGCTTTTTTTCATTGCAGCAGGTAAGATCTGGGAGACTGGAGCTGCTCGGTTTGGGCGGAACTGGCGCTCCCTGACGCTTTTGCTTCCAGGTCCAGGGCTCTTCCTTCGTGATCGCAGTGGGCTGCATTTGAACAAACGATTTCTTTGAACTTCATTACCTCACAACACCCTCTGCCATCGATTATCCAAAGCTGCTTGTTGCTTTGACTTCCTGCTAATATTCCCAGGAATACTTCCTACTTAGGTCTTTTTATTTTTATGATCTTTAGATGATACACTCTCACTTCCTAAATGGACTGTCATTAAAATTTGGTATTTTAGAAATTGTGCAGTGCCTCTGGTAAAAGCATTTCTCGGTCTTCGTGTGGGAAGGCGTAACGCCAGCTCGGATTTATCTCCTGATAGAGCAGCTCCCGGATCTGTGTGTGATGTGTTAAATTTCCAGAGCCATTTCTGATTATTAAATTTCACTTCCTAATTAGCAGTGAATAAAACATTAGCTGTTTGAAGGTTCTTTGTTACATGGACTGGAAATTGTAATACCATACGCATAACGGTGTTGGCATATCATTTAACAGCACAAAGGTGAACACCTAAACAATTCAGCAAACATTTTTTGACCATATACCCAAGGCCTGGTGCTGTGTGCTGGGGGGCAGGGGGAGGGATATTTAAAGATGAGTGAACCCCGCACACCCTTCCTTTGAGGCACTCAGTCTTGGGGGGAGACGGTTGCACAGGGAACTGTGGTGTAGAGTATGCACATGTGGCGTGTTATGTGCCATTGTAGAGGCAGACCGTCCTGTGGGAGAATAGGGATGCCACTTCTGGCTGTGGTGGCTGCACTTGTGACCAGTGTTGGCCTTTGGAAGCGCAGTAGGACTTCAGCAGGTGAAGGTGATGACACTAGCGAAACCATCTCAGTGCTATACGTGCTCTTTCGGTTGTAGGAAATTCGCATGGGTATTGCAGAAGAATCAGGGTCGTAGCTGGACTGAACTTCCTAGTCCAGAGGAATGGTCAGAACGCAGTGGCTGGAGACCCAAGGTAACGTTCCCTCTAGAAAGCTCTGGACGTTCTCCCTAGAGAACTCACATGTGTGCTTGCCATTGCAGGGGAGTCCCTGGACATCCTGAACCCCAAGGGTGGACCCACAAGTGGTCCGTTGTCTGGAGATTAAGAAAGTTTGTTGTAGACTATCTAAGATTGTGTTGTTTTCAGAAACTTAAGTCTTCTAGACTGGTTAGCTGTACTGTGTATTTTTTGCCAAGGCAAGTAGGACTTTGAAGAAGTGTCTCCCGCTGCCCAGGCTTCCTAAGCAGTTGGAGAGTCCTGCCCACAGTAGCCTTTGTTTCTCGAGCTTGGAAGTGCCGCTTTGTGTTGTGTGCCGTGATCGGTTGGCATGAGAGCAGAAGCGCAGATCTGCTTGGTCCCGGGCCCCAGCTTTCGAGTTAATGTGCTCATCCTTTTCAGCACATTTCTTTCAGGTGAGCAGAATTTGCCCCACCCCCACCCTGTCCTCTTTCATGTGAGATCTGGAATCCAGCTGTGCTTGATGCTAGCCAGTGTTCTATTGACAGCTCTTAGGTATTTTCTGTTATTACGTGATTGAGAGTGAGGCTGTGATAGTATCTGTTTTAGATGGAACTGGAGATTTAAACATGAGGCTTAGCTAGAGATGTAATTATAGGGTGCGCTTTGAACGAAGGAAGCCAGCGGTGCGTAATAGGCCTGGGCCCAACTCCTGGTACCTGCAAGTCCCTGTTACCTTAGAGACGGCTGGTTGATTTCATGTTGTAACTATTAGAGTTTGTGCTTAAACGAAGGAAGCGGAGTACTCTGCATCTTATCAGAGTGGGCCTGAGCACTGCTTGGTCTCCGTTGACTGCCATTTTACAGTGAGCCAAGTCTGGATAGTGGTGGTTTCCTGGTGACAGGTGAGTCTTTCTGATGATGTGACTTGCGTGGGTTAAGATCTGTCTCTCTCTCCCTCAGGATAAATCAGGTATAGCCAGGTGCATTTGGTTTGACTGACTAGAAAGCCAAGTGTGTGCTCTGCGTTAGGGTATCTGTCAGAGGAGCTGAGCCTCCTGCCTTGGTTCAAGAGACTGAATCACTTTGGAACTTGGTTCTTTGGGAAAGGCACGGCATCCAGAGGAAGGGAAGAGCAGGCTTTAATCTCGGGAGTGCTTCAGAGTAGAAGGAGCAGCGCATCCCATTTTCCAGGATGCAGAGGTGAGGAAATGGCCCTGACCCCTGTGTCCTGAGAAGGCAGAGGCCAAGCACAGTGGACATCTCTGAGCCGAGTCAGACCCAGAGTGGTGGCCCCGACTCTGCCCAGGGGCCCTGCTGTGTCAGGCCGCAGCGGCAGTGACTGAGCTTGGTGGCTGTCCCCTGGGGTCAGCCAGGGCCCGGCCTCAGTGCCGGCAGAGCTTGGCCAGCCCGGGCGACACAGCGACCTGAGAACCTGGGTCTGGGAAGGTGCTAATACTGTGGGGTCCACCAGCGATCATGCCTGGTGTGGGTGCCACTGAGCCCTTGGGTGCCAGGTTGGGACAGAAACGTGGAGGCTCCCTCCTCATTGTGGGAAAGGCCGAGCTGGACAGTCCCCCAGGGTGCAGGAAAGCCATCAGGACCCTCCCGATTCGGGCTGAGATTCATCCAGCCAGCGTAGCAGCATCCTGGGGCCAACACCGGCACATCACACTGCTGGGGGGCTGCTCGGGGCGGTGGAGGGGAGCCCCCTGCGGTGCAGACTGCATGACTTTTCCGGATAAAATTTGGTTCATCTTTGTACAGAAAACAGTGTCCCAAGCCAAAGACTTGACATTTACTGAAGAAAGGAAAGGGAGTAATTATTTAAAGTCTCGTCCTACTTCTGGCTTCCATTACAGGTAAACGGAAAGTTTGTTTTTAGAATTTTTATACCGCCTACTAGCAGACTGTGAATTGAGAGTATGCTCTCTGAGGATTATTAGTCTGTATTTCCCCTGATACTCGGCTCTGTGACTGCAATTTTTTGCACACACATGAAGATGACCAATAAATGTTTATATTTTTATGGGCACTAAATTTGTTTCTCAAGAAAACAAAGTTCTGTCATTTTAGTTTTAGAATGGAGACAGGAAAGGTTTTTCCTGTGGGCTGTGAGAACTTGATGAAGCAGACGTGGACTGAGAAGTGTTCACAGTGTGGAGTGGGTGCGGAGGAGGAGGCAAACCCCCGAGAGGTTAGCTGGTCAGAAAACTGATCACCCGCCTTCTCATCACTGCCTCCTTCATCAGCTGCAAGGTAACGAGACCGTGTTTCAAAACAAACGTCCCAGGCCTCCCAGAACTTGCTAGATAGAGCAGGTGTGCCGTTAAAAGTCATCTTGGGAAGCCAAGGCAACAAGTAGTTTGTGTTTGTTTATAAAAGCACTGGACATTGCAGAGGCTGCAGAGATGGAGGCTTCTCTGCCCAGAAGGAAGAAGACCTCGTCCTTGTGTCGGGCACCCCTGTTTTTGTTTTTAAAGCACCTTATCTGTTACATCCCAGCAGCCCTGTGAGGTTAGGTTGGGGGGTTTACTCTTAAGATGGGACTTTTATTTCTTGAGCCTCATGTTTCCGGAGGATTTCAGCTATAATAATCCTTTTGTCCTCTCTGTACCACCACCCCTTTCGTCAGGCGCCAGCACGTGTCCCCTGGTTCTGTCCTGGAGCCGCCCTGCACACGGAGCAGGTCTTCTGTGTCTTCCTGCCGCAGGCTGTGCGGGCAGAGCCGCCTGCATTTGTTTGCTGCACCAGCGAGCGAACTAATTGGCTGCAAATTTAAAACCTTACTTTCTCATCTGGCTTTTATTATCAGAAAGCTAGTATTTTGATCCCCCATCTCTCTGACTCCTGCTTTGATTTCCAAATTGATTCTTGACTTGAGAGGGGAAAATGAAAAATGGAGACTGGCCTAGTATGAGTTTGCCTTGGGTCACCGGATGGGCTAGAACTCCTTTTTGGCATTGAAAATCCATGTTGGTCTTTTTCTGTAATGAGTGGAAATAGCAAACTGATCAAGATTTAGGAATAAAGGTAGTTGTCCCTCAAGGAAGCCATCGCTTTCTGGTTTCTGATGCAAAGCAGAACTGACCAAGAATGCTAACGGTGCCTACTTGTTCACATGAACTATTAAGTTTGACGGAACCTCGAAGTTGCCAGGTTTCTAGCTTCCCGCAGAGGCTCTCACAGATGGCCTTTTGGCTTTGCTGGAGCAGCAGTTTTGCTGGGACCTCGCTGTGACTGCCCCCCACTTTGCTGCAAATGCTTCCTTGGCATTGAGTTGTTAGAGGCTCCTCTGAAACCCTCTGGCCCATTGGAACATGTGTTGTCCTGTGAGGAACACAACGTTTAAACTTCCCTGCACGAGAGCTGTCGACCTTGGGACTGCAGACACACAGTGACATGACAGAAGCGTTCCTTGTCCCACAGTAGGCCTGCTGCTAGCCCCACGCAGTGCCTCCGGGCAGGTAGGACAGTCCCCGTGGGAGGAAGTGTGCCCTGTGGATACCTGGTGTGGCAGATGGCCCTTCCTCGGAACCCTGCTGGCCTCGGTGGCAGCCTGAGCCCCGCAGCCGAGCGGACGAGAAGGTCCCGGCGCTGTGGGGAGCTGCAGAAGAGAGTCCTGGCAGGGAACACTGGGGAGCTGGAGCAGAGGGCAGGAGGGAATCCAGCTCATAAGGAAGGAGTGGACGCCCTGTGCTAGAGGGCACAGGCGAGTGGAAATGGTGGAGAGGTGGAAGGGACAGCCGGCTCAGGCCTGGCAGGGCCTTCCGGGCCACGGTGATTCTGGCAGCAGTGGGAAGTGATTAGAGTTGCCAGCAAGGCAGGGCCCTGATTTACTTTCTAAAAAGATCAATTTGGGGCAGTGTGCTTGAGTGAAGCAGGATCACAGAATCTTCTCCTATTGCCGAATGGTATATTTTATTTCTATAAAATACAAATAAATATTCACCAGAAGTAAATGAGCAAGGAAAGGGAACATTATTACACATGGTGATTGAATTATATGAAATTCTGATATCTGACCGTTTTTGACCTACAAAAGCAGCAGTTTCACATGTTCCTACTTGGTTGTTTGGAAACAGTGTGGCCAAGGACAGAAGGAGACAATTCTGGGCAGCTAGTGCCTCTGCTGGCCTCAGCCCCATGCAGGGAAGCGGTGGGGAAGAGCGAAGGTGAGCCACGGCCTTCTGGAGCTTTCCACCAGGACCCTCTAAAGTGGAGAGAAACAGACTGAGGGGTCCAGAACGTGGCCTGGGGAAGAATCAGGGCGCAAGCACTCCAAAACAGACGGCCTCCACACAGGCAGGGCGTTTGCCACTCCCAGAGCCCTGTGCCGGACCAGACCACAGGAGATTGGGGGTGTGGGCTTGAGGATGGGGTGTTTGTTGGGTCTTCGGAAGAAAACCCACTCAGCCCTGGCCACATTTTCAGCTTTCTTTGCCTCTGTTGCCTCTGACAGATTGAAAGCAGCATCCATCTGTCAGACTCTAGTTGTGACCTGGGAAGATGAACTGGTTCAAAATAAGGTGGAAACAGTGTCCAGGAAAACTGGCTTCAAGTACTTCTGAGAAAGATAGGTTGGTAGAGAGCAAAGCATGAGAGCACTAAAAAGAAGTGGCGTGGCAACTCTGAGTACTAAATCCGGAAGGAAAATAAATAAATAAAAAATAGCCTGCAAGACAGATCAAAAACCCAGTCTGGGGAGAAGAGAAACTATGAAATACAGGCCTCTGAGTATATTATATAGGAGTAATAAGAGAGATAGCATATAAAACAAGATTATATAAACAAGGGTAATTGCTGAGTTGATGGAATAAATCTAAAACCCAGGCAACGCCAGTGTGGCTCTGAATGAGTCAGAAACAAAAAGGAACTGAGCAGAATCCACTCGGTAGTCAACGAGTAATAACGTGGAGGGAAAGGGCCTAAATCGGAGTCCGCTTTGAGTCCCCCGTAGTTTCAGAGTTGGGAACTCGGGAAAACTGGCGCTTCAGGCATTTGCATATGAAACACATACCTCACATCCACGTCCCAAGGAGTCCTGTTTTCTTCCCTCTCCCTGCAGAAGGCTGTACAGGTGCACTCGCAGCTCGGAGGCCACTCTGTCCCCTCGTCTCTGGTGTAAACTCGGGGACGGCAGGTGGCCGTTTGTGAGGGCCCGGGGCTGCGGACAGACTGGTGTTTTTAGCCACCTTTGCTTGTCTCTTAGCTGCCCACTGTACTTCACTGCGACAAAAGGGCCATGCGGATGTGCGTGTGTGAGCAGAGGTGTGGTGGCCTGGAGCCACATACCCCAGAGAAACACGTTCTGAGTCCTGCTCTGTCCCTGTGCTGTGGGTGTCATCGCTCGCAAGCGGGACCTTCCTGTGGGGCGACGTCCCTGAGCTGTGGCCCCGTGACCCAGGACGGACGTGACTCCTGCTATAGGAGGCCTCGCGGGGAGGGCCACGGGGCAGCCAGAAGGGGGACGTCGGCGGAACCTGGGGGAGAAAGGAGAAGACGCCACCGCATGCATCGCCGTGTGACGGAGAAGCCCGGGCCCGAGGACGGCCGGCAGCGGCCCGGAGCGCCAGTCTCGGGAAGAAGGCCGCGCTGACGCCGCACGTTGGACTTTCCGCAGCCTCAAAACCACGAGCCAGTAAACCCGGTTGTTGAAGCCAGCCCGTTGCATGGTATTTGTTTTAGCAGCCGGGAAATTAAACAAGAGGGAAATTTTTTCTTTGGCTGCCTGCTAACCTGGCCTCCTCAAGAGCAGATATATTTGTCTCCATATTTCCCTCCCCAGTGTTTAGCAGGGCACCCTGCCCCAAGGGGAGAAGGTACCCACAGTTCGGTCAGCAGTTCTTTGGCCTTTCACCCAGTTGCTCCTTTGGTTCCACGTGACAATATCTGCCCCTGCCATGTGCACCCCCCGCCCCCCAGAATTATCTTGTTCTGCTGTGGCTTCACAGTCACTGTGCGGAGAGGCAGGGCAGGGGTTCTTTCTCAGATGGGCGACCAAAGGGGTCAACACTGCTCTGCCCGGTGAGAAAATTGGTGCTGGGGCACCTGGTGAGAGTGGGCTGGGCTCACCTTTTGACAAAGGTGGGGGATTTGCTGAAGTGGGGTAACATTTACAGCTGCAGTTCATGGTGAGTCTTGTTCCATGAGGGTAGTAGCAGATCTGCAGTCTCTAGCACGGGGTAAAATTGTTACTAGTGAGCATGACCACAACTGGATCTTGTGTGGAAACAGTGCAAAACTTGGTGAAAAAACACAACGCATTCCAGAATAGTTCATGGACTGTAATCCCAATGTTTGGTAAAAACATACGCAACCATACCTAGAAAAATATTGGAAGAGCAATAAAATATTAGCAGGATTTATTTCTTTGGGCTTGTTATTTTTTAAAATACATTTTCTACAGTAAACATTATTTTAGAGACTGTCTTGGTAATAGTGATTTTATAGTATGAATCTTTAGGAATATAAGTTAACTATTTAGTAGCATTTTTTTATTTAAAGCATTTTTTTCCTGCATTAATTCCTCTGCAGATACAGAGAGGTTTTTGTTTTGAATTGTAGGTGTTTTAACCTAATTTGTGGCTTGAATCTTGCTTTAGAATTTTTGTGATCTTGAATGTTTTCAGAATGCATAAATATCTGGCAAGGAGACCACAGCTTTTATTATTATTATTATTATCATCATTATTATTATTATTATTAGAAACTTATTTCTTAGTTCTTGGTTACTTTATGGAAAGGACCCAGTTGCTCTCTTTCCTATTATCTGGTACAAATTAAAACTCTCAGACAAAGTAGGATACCCTTTTCTAGTCTATCATTAATTTAAAAAAGAATTCTTAAAAGTAATGTATTGGGGGTAGGAAGAATGTTTTAAATGTAGGTGTTTCTGAGGTAGACTAAATCTTGACTTAAGTCTCCTAAAAATCTTTTCGCAAATTTTTAATTAACTATTATAATATATGTATATTCCCCTTTGTCATGGTTTTATAATTAATACTTAGGTATTTTACATAAAGGGTGTGATACAAGAGGAAATCGTTGATACTTGATAATAGAGATCGTAATAGCTACACATTAGGCTGTTGATAGGTATGTTGGGAACCAAGAAAAAGTTATTCCCTGCAGAGACATTCTTGCTTCAGTCTAGAACAAATCTGGAGATACTAATCACTTAAAAGAAAAAAGTAAGGTGTATCTACTGGAAAGGACAAAATTAACATTATGAATAGAAAATGTATCAGCCAAAAAGTTGTTGGAATTAAAAAGAGTTCTAGGCGGTGGCTGGGTACAAAATAAAAGTGTACTGGGCCTGTGTGTGTGCATTCGCATACGTGTGTGTTTTCCCATAATACAAAAAGGATCCCATTCACAACAGCAATGGAAAGGATAGTATACCTAGGAATAAGCCAGAAGTCATGAGACCTAGCTGATAAAAGCCATAAAACTTTACTGAAGGACATTAAAAGACTAGGAAAAACGGGCTGTGTGTGTATTTCTTGATACTGTGGAGATGCCAGTCTTCCACAAAATAGTTTGACTTGAACACAATGCCAGTCAAATCCCGATTACTTTTTTTTCTTTTTGAGCCTGATGTGATTCTAAGGTTCACGTGAAGAATAAATGTGTGTTAATAGCTAATAAAATTCTGAAAAAGAGCAATGTCTTTGGAGCCCTTACCATGAGAAACAGGGACATGCAGTAAAGCTTCGGTCATCAACGCGGGGTGGGACCACTCAGGGCTGGAGGGTAGGTCAGTGAGCCGGGATGGGGTCTGGGCAGCCCAGGCACCCCTGCACCTTCAGATATCATTGGGCCCTTTTCTAAGAGAGGGGAGGGACTGGTAATTAAGTGAGAAGCTACAACAGTGGCTGTTGGTTTGGGAAAAAATAGACCCTTTCTAATGCAATAATAAATTCCGTATGGATTTAAAGATAAAAAATACTAAAGCATGGATCATAACAATAATAGAAGAGAGTGTAGACTAGTAGCCTTCCTCACCTCAATATGAGGAAGGCCTTTTAAAGTATGACACGAAAGACAAACATGATAAAGGGGAGGGGGGACTGGATCTTTTTGACTCCATAACAATTTTGGAAATTCTGCTTGGCAGGAGAGCATGGAGTTGAACTGTTAAGAGGAGACTGAGAAATAGAATTTAGTGCCACACTGTTGCTGTCCTCTATCTCCCACCCTTCGTCTGTCTCCTAGTGACGTCTCAGCTGACAGACGCAGCCACCTCTGGCGCCACTGCCCTTCTGTCCCATTGGCATCCCAAACTTGACTCTCAGAACTGCACTCTCAAGTCCTGCTCCGCTGTTTCCGGGAGGGGCACCACTGGCCCTGTGTGTTCCGTCTGAACACCCAGCCTTCTTTGGTTGCTCTCTCACTGCCCCGTCTGACCCACTAAGTAAGTCTCTACGAGCCTGGGTCCCCCTCTTGCCTCCGGCTCTAGCCCTGATGTCGTCTGCCTGCCTGTGCGTGGCTCCAGAGGGGCCCCGAGGGAGTCAGTTTAGGTGCTTTAAATCATGACAGCAGGGTTTGCATTTCTGTGGAACAGCAAAAACTCTACCTACCCCACTAAAGTTGTTTTGGTACCTTTTTATTTGCACTCTGCTTTTTTTTTTTTCGAGTTAAAATTCACATAACACGCAATCCACCCTTTCAAAGTGTACAGTTCAGTGGCATTTAGTGCATTCACGATGTTGGATGAGCACCAGAAAGAAAGCCTTGTTCCCTCCCATCAGTCAGTCACTCGCTCCTCCCAGCTCCTGGCAGCCCTAATCTGCTTTCTGTCTCCACAAACTTGCCTACTTGGAAATTTCATGTACGTGGAATCACAATATTTGTCCTTTTGTGTCTGGCTTCTTCATTTAGCACGGTGTTTTTAAGGTTCATCGACATAGCATGTATCAGAACTTCATTCCTTTTTATGGCTCAATAGTATTCCATTATGTTTTTAAACAGCTTTGTTGAGATATAATTTACAAAAAAAGTTTACTGTTTAAAGTATATGAATCAGTGGTTTTTAATGTATTTACAGAATTGTGCAGTTATCATCATAATCCAGTTTTAGAACTTTTTCATCACCCCCAAAGAAACCTTGTACCCACCAAGCAGCCACTGCGTGCCCCCACCCCCTGTGCTCTCCGTCGCGGTAGGTGGGCTTGTTCTGCGGCACTGATGTAAATGGGATCGTGTAATGTGTGGTCTCCCGTGCCTGGCTTCTTCCACGCAGCATAATGTTTTTCGAGGGTCAGCCGTGCTGTAGCGTGCATTGGTACTCCATTTCTTTGTGGCCAAATAATATCCCATTGTGTGGGCACACCACATTTTGTTTATCCGTTTATCTGTTGGCGGACATTTGGGTTGTCTCCCCTTCTTGGCTGTCGTGAACAGGCTGCTGTGAGCACTCATGTGTGGACATGTTTTGTGTGAACTTGCATTTTCATTTTTCCTGAGTAGATACCTAAGAGTGGAATTGCTGAGCTATGTGGGGACTCTGTTTAACATTCTGAGGAACCACCCAGCTTTTCCGAGGTGGCTGCCCCATTTTCCCTTCCCATCGGCAGTGCGTGAGGCCCCAGTTTCTCCACACCTCGTCAGCACTTGTTACTGTCTTTTTCATTACAGCATTTTCCTAAGGACTGCAGATATTGAGCATCTTTTCATGGGCTTGTTTTACTCTGCTTTTGATCAAAGCTCTTTTTTGATTTCTTGACTTTTACTTCTTATATAATCACACCTACATGAGGATTCATATTTTTATAAGGATCATATATATATATATC
>PVKY010004912.1:0-18352 GCA_004027775.1 Bradypus variegatus
GTTTTATAAAAATCTCCCCATGTGACTATAATGGGCATAATCAATCCCTCTATCACCAACATTTTCTGAACTCCTAATGTGTGCAGGGGCTGTGAATGTGAATTAGTAAGAGGTATCAACTCAGAGTTCTCCCAAAATAGTGTACCCACAGTGTGGTCTCTGGATCTGCAGCAACAGCATTCACCTGGAAACTTGTTATAAATGCAAATTCTCAGGCCCCACTCTAGATCTGCTGGATCAGAAACTTGGGGGGGGGTGCAGTGATTTGTGTTTTAACAAGCCCTCTAGGTGATTCAGTCATGCACAAGTTTGGGGAAAATTGCTACAGATCCTGAGCATTCATTTCATTAATTCATTGTCATTCATTATCTGTCATATACTGAATGCCCTCTGTGTCCCATAAATTGTGCTAGGCACTGGGTAAACATCCACCCTGGCCTCATGGAGTTTAGAGTGCAAATGGACAAATAGGCATTAAGCAAATGATTGCACCAATCATTATTTAATTATAATTGAGATAATTGCCATGACAGTGGCATGCAGTAGAGGCAACTACCTAGCTTGCGAGGTCATAGAAAACTTCCCTGAGGAAGCTCAAACCAGGTGAAAAGTTGTGGGCCTGGCATTCTAGGCACAGGGAATAGCTTTGCAAATGACCTGAGGCAGGAAGGAGCTTGGCATGTTTGAAGAATCGAGAGAACAAGTGTGGTTGGAGCAGAGTGAGCATGGAGAGAATGGTGAGAACTGAGTCTGGAGTAGGAATCAGGGCTAGTCATGCAGGACTGTGTAGACTATGTCAGGGATTTTGAATTTTGTCCCATGTGCAATAGAAGGCTAGTGAAGGTTTTGCCAACAGGACCAACCAGAAGAGAAGTAGCTCCAGGCTATACTGAGAATATTTCTGGAGCAAGGGACTTTACAAAATTGTGCATGGGGTCCAGCAACTTCAACTACTGAGGCCAAGGATAAGAGGAATGATTTGAACAAGTGAACTATTCCCTGCCCTTGAACCCTTTACATCCCAGTTGAAAAGACAGATTTGCACATACTGAATAATGTCCTCAGTATACTTACAGCATGTATTATAACCTAGGATGAGCTAGGTTTTACTTGTCTAAATACACGTACACAAACACACACACACACAATCCCAGGGGCTTATTATATGTTTACTTCTTGCTAATGCTACATGTCTAAAAGAGGTCAGTAGAGAGGGGACTCTGCTCCACACAGGCACGCAGGGACCCGAGGCTGATGGAGCTGTGGCATCTGTACCACGTGGTCTCCTTGGTCACTGCAGCAGGAGGAGAGAGGGGTAGGGAGCAAGAAATCATGCACTAGCTCTGAAATGCTTTGACCCAAAAGTGAAACACTTCTCACTTTTCGTAAAGTAAAATCACTTCAGCTCACAGTCCACTGGTCAGGCTTTGTCATGTAGCCTACTCAACTGCAACGGGACTTGGAAATATAGGGGAGTACCTTGTAGTTGGTGAGTAGTAAATGTTTCTATCACACAGTAAAACATGCTAAAGAGTGCAAATTCTTACATAGGCACTGCTGAATTATAAACATTCCATTCATGATCATTCATATGAGGAGTGAGCTGAGTATGACTTTCCCCTGAAAAGAACTGTTTGAGCTCAAGTTTGAGGACATCTTACCTCTCTAAAAGAAACCAGGTACCTCACTAAAAAGTGGTGGTGGAGATGTTCTCTTCTATCTTGAAGGTGCCCACATTCCCAGGACAGACTGCGCTTCCTCTGGACCTCTATCAACCACCAAATCAAACCATGTTAACCCAGGAGGGACAAGGCCTTAGCATCCGATCCAGCCACCTCATGGAGCAGTCAACTGAAGCCCAGAGAGGACAAGTGGCTTATCCAAAGTCACAAGTGAGTTATTTATCAGGCTAAGATTAGAGCCCAGTCTCATGCCTCCCATTAGGGCCATTCCTATCCTCAGAAGATGAGAAATAGCACACATAACTTCCAAACTTTAGAAGGAAAAGTTGAACCAAAATTCAAAACTCCTATTCAAATACACACACAAAAAAAAGAAAAAAAATCAAGAATTCATAGTCAGTTGAAAACATGAAATAAGATGGCAGAAATAAGTCTAAACATATTCATGATCACAATAAATATGAATGAATAAAATTCTTTTTATGAAAAGCCCAACTCTCAGGGTTTTTTAAATTCAGCTCCATGATATCCACAGCTGAAACTGGAAGCAAAATGACACAGAAAAGTTGAAAATAAAAGAATTGATAGAAGGTAAAAACAATCTAATGCTAATAAAGATAGAGTAGATGTAGTAACATTGATATAAGACAAAATAAGCATTCAAAACTAAAAGCATTAAACAAGACAGTCTGGTTGAAAACCTAGCTGTTTTCTGAATTGAAAGAGTCACTGTCCCAAAAAGTCAAAACACATGGTATCTAAGGAGCATCAATATGGCAAAGATAAAATGGAAATATCCATGAGGTATGTGTATATGTTTGTATGTGTGTATTTGCATGTGTGTAAGTATATATATATGATGGTCCACCCAAAATGCTTGTGGGCTCTGTAAAGCCGTGCTACTTCCTTTTTTAGACACCTGGGCATGGTACTGCTCTTTGTCTTAGCTCTTTGTTCTCCAAGAGCTGACCATCTAAGCTGGGCTGCTCAGGCATGGGGGTCTGTAAAGTGCAGCACTCATCCGATCCGAGCAGGCTGGAGAATTCTGCTAGTGAGGAAGCCAATACACGACAACTTGGCATGATGAAACAGCTTTGGGGTTGTGGAGCTTGTCCTGCAGATGAGGGGTGGAGTGGCTCACCAGATGGGTGTCTGTTCCCGATACCACAGCCAGGGCTGCGAAGCCCTCCAGGGAACCCCCAGTGCTGGCAACTGCTCTTCGGGGAGCGACTGGCTCCCTGGACACTGGGCTGGGCACAGTGGGACCCCAGCTGCTGAAAATTCTTTCACAGACCCTGTCAGGCTGAGCGTTTCCAAAGCAAATATCCCCGAGGCCCACACTGGGACCATCTGTTTCCCATTTTGAGGAGTGAGTCCCACACACCAGTTTATTATGAACTCCACTGAAAGAAAGAAAAGAAACCGCCTCCTAAAAACACCCAACTGGTCCTGCCCTTGCCCTGCTGTTTTATAACAGAGCATGGGGCAGCGGAGGGCCTGGCAGGATGCCCGCTAACAAAAGGGCCTCTCTCTCCGCTCCCATCCATCACAGCCCCCATGCCCAAGCCTTAATGGGGGCATGCTTGGCGCTGGGTGTTTATGGCATGGGCCGCTAGCTGTTGCTGGTTCTTTATTTCTTAAAGCAGTGAGGAGCCTCAGTGCTGGCTTCTTGGGGGGTGGGAGGCCTGCAGGGAGGTGGGGGGCAGGCAGGTTGGATGGGGGTGTAGGAGGGGCTGGAGGTGGAATGGTCATTTCCACAGTGAAACTCCAGGTCAGATTGGAGATACAGCCGCTGCTGGGATCTGGACTGCGCAGCCCTGCGCCTTTTGTTGCCTTGGATTGTCCCTCCTGCAGCCGCTTTGCGGCCTGCTGAAAGCATCCCAGACATTTTTGGCAGGCTCGCCTCTGCGCCGAGCTCACGTTCATTAATCTGCCTGCCATGGAGCCCCTGTGAAAGGAGGAAATTGTTTCACGTTCGCCGGGACACAAGGGGAAAGGACTCAGAGTAGGAAGAAGGCCCAGACTTGGGATGGACGGCCGGGCTTGGGGGGATGCAGCATGGCCCCCGGGGTGGGCAGAGCGGGGTGTCCTCGGGAAGCAGGCAAGCCCTTCCCCGGGAGGACCCTGGGCGCCCCACGGCCCGGCCGCTAATTAGCCCAGTAATAGGGCCTGGCTGCAGTTGCTCCGGCTGGAACTCGGGGCCTGAAACAATGGGGGCCTGTTTTCTGACAGAGATGACAAATGGAGGAAGTGAAGGGGGGGGGGGTGAGCCTAAAGAAAAGCACGGACAAGAGGAAATGCAAAGTGCAAACTGCTGTAATGAATTTTAAAGGCCGGAGAAAAACAAGTGTGTCCTGGAACCAATGCTGGGCCCTGGGTCGCCGTGCCTTTGGAAGTGACACTTGTGGCTGCACACGCCAGTGGAGGGCATGCTGTGCAAGCAGCTGTGCCAGGGCCCTGGGCTGGGTCCTCTGAGCACTCGGGGGGGCATCAGAACTCAGAGCTGCCTGGGGAGTGAGCCTCCTCCCTGATCTGGGCCCCCATTGTCAAGTGTAGTTGGAAAAAATATATAGTTGCTCTTATGATGCCATGGAGCAATGATTCTTTTAAAAAAGAAAGCCCTGGGTTCTGCCAGGACCTGGGGAGGAGGTGCTGGGAAAAGACCAACTGTTCTGTTTAACGAAGGGAGAAGAATTTGGAGCCCCCAGGGGCAAACCAGGAAGAGGGGATAGGGGGCAGGAACGGAGGGAGAGCAAGACAAGGGGGCCAGCACGATGGCAGAGGTCTAGACCCGCTAGCTGCCCCCCTTCCCATGGCAGCGTCCCCTCCCTTCCAGTGGCACGGACCCCCCTCCCCATTATCTGTGAAGTCCACCAGGCACCTAGTACCTGGTGTGAGCGGATCTCAGGGAAACCTCACTGAGGTCACCCCAGGCTGACGTCGTGTGTGCAGAGGCAGGGGGTGAAGGGGACACAGAGCAAACAGAAGCAGGCGTCACCGCGCAGGCCGTGGGCATTTAGGCCCGAGTCTCCAAGGGACAGGGAAGCCCCCGCTGACCTACGGGTCATAAGAGGGTCGTGGGGTGATAATGGCCAGTCACCTCTTCTCAGTGCCTGCCAAGCTCATCTAAACATCTAAATGTGCTCTTCATGTGATTTCCCCCATTTTTAAAGTTATAATTTACATACAGAAAATTCACCTTTTTTAGTGCACAGTTCTGTGAGTTTAGACAAATGCATATATTGTGTAACCATCACCATAATCAAGACACAGGGCATTTCCATCATCCCAAAATGTTCTCTTGTGCTCCTTTGAAAATCAAAACCTCCCAGCATCCCTCTGCCCCTCCCACCCCATAACTACTGATCTCTTTTCTGTCCAGAATGATTTTGCCTTTTTCAGAATGTCGAATAATGTCATATACTCATGTATTATCTAGCCTGTTGACTCTGCATAATACATTTGAGATTCATCCACATTGGTCCCTTTTTAATGTTGACTAATATTCCATTGCGTGGGTGTACCACAATTTGTTGATCTGTCCCCTAGTTGAGGAAAATTGTGGTTCTTTTGCTCTTATCTTTTGTGGAATGTTTTAACTGGTGGAGAGTATGAAAAATGTAAACCTGGCCAGGACTTTAGTAATCCCTCTCCTTCTAAAGAAATCTAAAGAACAGTCAGGCTTTCGATGTCTGTTTCCTGATTTAATAACTGCCTCTTAATTTTGGTGTAAATAACTGTACAATTTAAAGGTACTTAGTTTGTTTTTCTAACAGCTTTTTTTCAGCTATAATTTGCAGAACATACAATTCATGCTTTAACGTATACAATTCAATGACTTTTAGTATATTCACAGTTGTGAATCAATTTTAGAACATTTCACCAAGTTACAACATTTTCATTACCCCAAAAGGAAACCCCATGTCCCTTAACCATCACCTCCAACCCCCCATTGTGCCACCACTCCAGCCCCTGGCTACCATTATTCTCCTTTCTGTCTCTACAGATGTGTCTTTTCTGGACATTTCATATAAATGGACTCATATAATATAAGTGGTGTTTTGTGACTGGCTTCTTAATTCGACCATAGTGTTTCCAAGCGTCATTCATGTGGCAGCATGAGTTGGTACATCATTCCTTTTGATGGCTGAATACTACTTCATCGTATGGATCGATCACATTTTATTTGTCCATTCATCAATTGATGAAGATTTGGGTTGATTCCTCTTTTTGGCCATTATGAATAATGTTCCTATGAATATTCACATACAAGTTTGTGTGTGAACATGTTGTCACATCTCTGGGTAAATACCTAGTAGTGGGATTGGTAACTCCTTAACTGTTGGAGAAATTGCCAAACTGTTTTCCAAAGCAACTGCTCCATTTTACATTTCCACCCAATGGCACTTTGAAAGTGTAAAAATATAAAACAAATGGTTGCAATCTAATTTTATTATTAACATGACAAGAATAACATTTGGTCATTATAATAATTTAGATAGTACTAAAGTGTCTAAAGTAAATGAGTCTTCCCTGTGCCTTCCATCCCACTAACGTCTACCTGGAAGCACGGTAAACAATCTGGTGTTTAGTTGCCCATCCTTTTTTGTTTGCTCACTACATACACACAAAACTTACATCCCAGGTTTCAGCACCAAAAAAAAAACAAAAAACAAAAAACCCAACTTACATACTTATGTTGAAACAAAAATGCATTCTTACTATACATGTGATTCTGTAACTTCATTTTAAAAGAAAATTAAACTTTTAAATTGAAGTTCATGTCACTTAAAAAATTCTTGACAGCATTACTCTGCAGTTCTTCCAAGTTACTAAAGCGACGTCAATCCTTAAATTGCCGCGTTTCTTTCCATATTATGGGTGTCTCATAATCTATTCCATCATTTTCCATTAATGGAAAATTGAATAAATATTTCTACGGGTTGCTTCCCCCAGGCTGGCTCTGGTGTGCCACTATTTACATGCATTGGCTGATGGAATCCTCACCCAGCCCCGTTTTAGAGATGAAGAAGCTGAGGTTGGAAACCTTGTCACCTGCCCAAGGCTGTTCTGCTAGTTTAGGGTTAAGGTTAGAAATCGAAGACTTTCGTACTCCCAAGCCCACATGCTGAACCTCAGCATCCTAACTGGGTGGTACTCCTGATGGGCTCTTGGGCTGCCTGGGTGGCCAAGCAGGTTGAGAGCTGAGTGTACGTGGACATCCACAGCCCAGGAGTCATGGGCTGATTCCCCAAGGAGAACATATCTGTCTTTCTCCAATGAATGCTCTTTCTCAGAGGGCGGCCTTCAATAGCCTCAGAAAACTGGAGTATGCACTCATCTAAAGAGGGCTTCAGGTCATGCTGCCTCTCTCCTGCTTCTTTTCCTTTTTCTCTTTGACCCTCACTTGTCCAATTCTGCTTTCACCTCCTTACCACCATCCCCACACTCTCCTCCTCTAGAGTATCCTGGGTTCAAGTGACAGAAACCCAACTCAGATTAGCTTACACAAAGGGAACTTCTGCCTCATTTAACTGGGAAAGTAGGGGGCATCTGGCTTCAGTCATGATTGGATCTGGGGGCTCAGGTGATTTCATTAGGTTTTTGTTCTCCGTCTCTCAGCTCTTCTCTCTGGATGATGACTTAGTTTTTTCCTGCAGTGGACAAGCTTTCTGCCTGGTGGAGGAAAGCTAGCCTCCAGCAACTCCAAAACTAGGGCTTCAAGCTTAGCTGTCCCCCAGGAGGAGGGCCAGTTTCCTTCTCCCAGCATCCTTTACCAATCTCAGGGAGGGACTCCAATTGGCCTTCCTTGGGCCATATACCAATGTCTTAACCAATCACATGAAAGGAGGGTCAATATTGCAGACTCTATCCCACGGAAGGGTTTGTGCTATCAGAAGAGGGGGGAGGAGAAAGCATGTGTGCCAAGCAGACAGAAACAATAACTACCACCACTCTTGCGCACCTTGGTCAAACGGCTCCTCCAAGCAGCGACATGCTCCCCATAAGAGATGTTCCAGTTTGCTAAAGCTGCAGTTATGCAAAATACCAGAAATGGGTTGGCTTTTATAAAGGGGATTTATTACGTTACAAATTTGCAGCCCTAAGGCCATAAAAGTGTCCAAACTAAGGCCTCAACAGAGGATAACTTCACTGAAGAAAGGCCAGTGGTGTCCGGAACACGTCTGTCAGCTGGGAAGGCAAGTGGGTGGCGTCTGCTCCCAAGTTGCATTTTGAAATGGCTTTCTCCAAAATGTCTCTGGGCTTCCATCTCTCTTAGCTTCTTCAGTTCCTGTGCATTTAAGCATCTGGGGATCCTCTCTTAGCTTTTCTGGGGCAAATTCTGGGCTTCAAGTCTTAGCTTAGCATCTCCAAGTGTCCTTCTGTCTGCATCTCCAAGTATCTCCAAGCATCTGGGTCTCTGTTGGTTCTTAGCTTCTCCCAGGGGCCAACTCTGGATTACGTATCTTAACTTCTCTCCAAAATGTCCCTCTCAGCTGCTCTGAGTTGCTCCTCTCCATGAGCTCTCTTAAAGTACTCCAGTGAACTAATCACTGGCTTGGTGGGACCACTCCTCCATGGAAATGACCTAATCGAAAGGTCTCACCTACATTTGGGTGGGTCACATCTCCATGGAAACATTCAACCAAAAGGTTCCACCCAGCAAGATTGGATTAAAAGATCATGGCTCTTCTAGGGCCCATAACAATTTCAGACTGGCACACGAGGCTACTGTTACTGTCCCCACTGCCACTCTGTGAGTGAATAAAGTCTGAGCAAGCTGTTTCCTTAAGAGTATCAAACCCTCCCAACCCCATTCCCCTTTTTGGAGGAGACACTGCACTCTAAACATTTGCATCATCTGCTTCTTCTTCCTACTTACTCCCCAAGCTTAGCTCATCTTTCAGCAGGCCAGGCCATGTTTTTCCCCACTCTAAGGTAGAAGAACATGAGGTCCCCAAATGTAGCAGCTGTTTACATTGCATGGAGCATGAGGCTGTGCGTGTGGCTCTCTGCTCATCCATGGATTCTTTCTCGCCACAGATGAGGCTCTGATGATTGCTACACGCCAAATAGTCATGGACAAGCCTAGTCATTATTCTGCCTCTTACCCTTGACTCATCGCAGACCTGACTGGATGAAATATTTGGTTTCCTCATCATAAGGAGGCCTAAGGTTTCTTAGCAATTTGATTGACTGTTAAATGAAAGCCAGGCCCTTTTGTTTGGCATGGGTTTTTTGTTTGTTTTCTTGTTTGTTTGTTTTTTTTTTGCAGTATGTCATGGTTAATTCATCTCTGGCCTGCCCCCATGAACAAGCAGTGATACTTAGCACCTTCCTCCTGCTCTCCTTTGTCTCTCTTCTCCCTTCCTATCCTCCAGCCCCATCTTGGTGAAAAGTTTATTTTCCTTCTGACAGTCACCAAATACCCTGTACCTACAGGCAAACTTGGACCAATGTATCAAACTGCCCAGAGATTAGAACTTTGGGAAATAATAGCAGTATTTGCTTAAAATAGATGGATGCTTCCAAACCATCTTCTCATGCCAAATTGAGAAATAAATTGCAAATATAATTCAAATAAACAGAATCACAAAACTTTCATTTTCAAATGAATCATTCATAAGCTAAAGAAACTTCAGCAGAATGACCAACTGACATTATCTTTATTATAACCAATGATATGAATAGCACATTATCATTCTCAAAGCACTTTCATCTCCACCAACTCATTTAATTTTCTGCAACCATAATAAAACCATATAAAGCAAAACAGGGCCAGAATTATTGTTCCCATTTTTAAGTGAAGAGACAGCACAGAAAGATCAGGTATGAAGTCATGCAAGATGAGAACCAAAGCTTTGTCAGCTTGTCATCCTCTGCACCCATTCCCAGTGGAAGACAGCCATGCAGATTGTATCACCCCATTTTACAGTTGAATCAACTGAAGCAGTAAGGGTCACTTGGTGGCTTGTATAAATCATAAAAATAGCTGACCAAGAAAGGAATAGAAACAAATTCTTGCACAGACACAGCATGTTGATTCTATTTTGTCAATGGAGTATAGACTGATTCCATACTTGACTGGAATGTATCTCCCATAGAAAAAGGAATGAGAATTGCACATTCTCTTGACTTGTCCCACTGTCTCTCCAGAAAGCTAAGAATATAAATGTACAGATTATTGTTTATATGCTAGGATTGTGGGCTTGAGTTGAGAAATTCACATCTGAGCTTTAGGTTCTTGGTTTCCTTTGAGCCAATAGGGAAATGAATGTGGTTCTCTCACTGGACACTCATAGTCAGGAGCCAGTCTGCATGGGCCTCTTAGGAACAAGAAAGCAGGAGAAACAGCAAAAGGGCAAGAGCAAAACAGAAGGTGTGGGCCATGTCTAGATAACCAAAAAAGCAGAGCAATTATGATTAACAGCTAGTCGCCCACTTATTCACTCAATTAATTTATTCAATAATTACCCACTGCAATAATTTGACTTTGCAGCTCTTGTGTGTGTGTGTGTGTGTGTGTGTGTGTGTGTGTATGTGTATATATATATAAAGAAACCCAGCTTGGTGCCTGTTTCACAGAGGACCTTTGGTCCATGCTGATTCTCTTGCTTCCCCAGGTCGTAGCCCTGTGCCACCATGAACAAACTCCTGGAGACAAGAATTAAAGTGGCATCCGGGTATGTGACGACAAAGAGAGTTTGCAGAGGGAAGAGAGGGAGATAAATATGGTCATGAGGGAAAGGCTGTATTGGGCAGGGTCTTCCTATATGCCATCGCCTTGGGAATCTAAGACATGGGATTGCTATGGAATTTTCAACAATTCCTACAATATGATCCCACAGCCAGGCAATCTGAGGGTTTAAATAACCTCACAGGGAAGGGAGCACCTGGGATGTAACAGAAGGCACGCTGGGCCTCAGAGCCATTCTGCTTCCATAGTATCCTAGCTGGGGGAATTGAGCAAGCCCCTTAACCTTCTTGATCCTGTTTTCTCATTTGCAAAGCAAAAGGGGATGCTTTTGAAGGACGTTCCCAACTTTGCACAACTGTGTCAAGGTTCTCCTTATGTAGAGCCACATGTCCCTCCCCTGTAATTTCAGCTCATTTCCTTTCATGCAGTCGCTGGCCTGGTCTTTCTCTTGTAACACACAGCCCTTCTCCCGTAGACTCAGCAGCTCCAGGGCCTTTTCTCATAGGGACTTGTTTTCTAACTGCTGAATGACTTAACCATAATTCCTTATATCTGCTCTGCTTTCTATTTTTTTCAAAATATTTTCATAAATACTCTCGTCCCTAGGACAATGCCATGAAATAAGATGGGTTTTATTGTCTCCCTCGAAGTCCTTCCCTGAAGGCATGAGAAGTCTGAGACCCAGGGTGATTAAGGGATGCTGGAGAAGTCAGGTGTCCTGACCATGAGTTCAAGGCTCTTTCCCCCAAACCAGAGGACTGGTAGGACCCAGGGCCCCTGACTCTCCCGACCCCGCAGATGGACGGCCATTGGCCCCTGGCATCTGGGGCCCTGGTTTCATCTGAGGAAGAGATAGCAGAGCCCCCCACCTCCAATTTACACTGAAGTTGTTTCCATGGAGAGGCAGGGTGGAGCAAAGCCCGTGGGATGGGATTTGTTCTCATGAGACCCGGCTAGCTCCAACCACTCCACTGTCTTCCTGCATTTCCTGGAGCCTGCTAAAATTGGGGAGCATCCCAAAGAGAGGCCTGTCTGGGACAATTGACTTTGGAGTTCTCAGGAAGCACACAAGGAATTTCATTCCAGAAGGCTGCATGTAGAGGCCCCCAAGAAATGAAACCTCCAGAAATGGGGACACAGGAACACCTCACAGCAGGTTCCAGGGACTGCCATCTCTTCTGGCGCAGACTCATCACGCCTTTAGGGAAGGACTTCGGTGTCTCGACAATGCCCTGGGCCCTGCAGATGCACCCCTCACAGAACCTCACCATGTCCCCATTGGCAGTGAGGCGACTGGTTTGGAGCCATTAAAACATCTTCCCAGGGCTCACAACAGATTAGCGGGAGAGCCAAGATTCCAAAAGACTTATAGACTCTTATGCTGCAACAGTACCTACCTAAAACAGCAGCAGAGAAAGCCTGGTAGGGACAGGATTCCCGAAGAGAACTGTAGGCAGCCAGAGGATAGTAAAGACACAGGGCAAAGGGAGGGCCTTGGAAGAGGAGGCCAAAGAAGACTGTCGGGGGAGACCACCCATATGCAGGTCTTAAGGTTTGGGGGGCATTGCACCTGGAGTAGGACACCACATTCTGGCCATCTCCTTCCTCCCCAAGAGACCACTATCCATCAGCCCAGCATAGCCCAGGATCTCCCAAAGGCTAGGGCCTGGGACACTGGCCCAGTTCCCGTACTGTAGAGATGACCACTGTACACACATGTCTAGAATGTGCCCTGTACGAGTGCACAGACAGGGGCAGGGCACTTCACCTGCCAAGCCACGTTCCCCAGGTTGTGTCTGCACACAAGGGATGACTTTTTCTAGTTCATACAAAGGAGCTGTCTGAGCAAGTTGTGGCTCTGCTTTAAGTAGCCCCCTTTCTGGGCCTCTACACTTGCTTATTCCACAAATACTTTTGAGCACTGCTACATGCCAGGCCATTCACATGTGAAGGAGACAACAAGCTACTCTTGAGGAGCTTAAGGTCTGGTGGGGTGATGGGTGCAAACAGAGACCATGCAGGGACACTGGCACAAGGGCACAGGGGGGACAGTCAAGGGGCCCTGTGTCAGACCCCCGGAGTCTTTTGCAACCACATTGCATTCTCCTTCCCCTTGCTCCCCCTTACTTGGCAAATCAGAACCCGGCTGGGCAGACCGCGGCTCCCATCCCACCAGTGCTCTCCGTCTCATCTGATCCCCAGCTCACTGTGACCTTGACTGGTCACCCTTCACCCCCAGGTGTTGTCAAAAGGCCCTTTGTCTCCAGGGATTATGGGAAATTCCTTCCTTCCTCCCTGCGTAGGGACCCGCCACTCTTAATAGGTTCAGTATTTGATTGTCAACAGATGGAAGGTCAGTTCTCCAAAAACAAGGGCTCTGGATCGGAATTGCTTCTTTAAATCTGTCCAAGTCTCCACAGGATCCCAGGCCAAAATGTTAGGCTGAACCTAAAATCAATCAGGCCCCAGGCTGTAGAAAAAGTGGCTCAAAATACACAATGTGCTCTCTCAAACAAGGTACATCGCTTCTTTTCCAGAGCATGGATGTTCTTTGTCTCCGAGCAGTTTTAAGAACAGCACAGACATCCATCAGCGATGGCCAGATCCTTGCAAGGATACTTAAAAATAATATCAGCAATAACAAAACTGCGTCCCACTTAGCCTTTCCAGGGGGCTGCTTATTGAAATCTTGTTTTCCAGAAATTTCCCCTGTTCACTGAAACACATCTGTGGACACTTTGGCCTCACCCTCCCCTTCCCTGCAAGCCCCCACAGAAAGGAAGCCAGGGGGGTTCAGCGAGCAAGGACGAGGTGCCTACATAGAGGCAGAAGGCCACCAAGTAAGGAGACTGAGCCCGTCCCTCTCCTGTCATACAGTGACGGAGTGAGGTTTACCAGGGCCCTGCTTGGCAGCGAGGACACCAGCCAGATGTTCAGAGGCCTCAAGTGGACCAGGTGTTGGGTCACGATGTTGTTTCAGTCACCGAGTGACCGTTTCCCACTAAAGGAGGTGGCGGCTGCTCTCAAATTGTGATAGCCCCTAACCAAATCCCAGAAACTCCCGCCGTGAGAACAAAAACACCCAAGGGAGCCATCTCCCCATGCTGCTGTGAAAAAGAGAGAGATCATTTTGGATGGAAAAGAAAAAGTAATTAAGTCTCATAATAGCTTAGACCCTAAAGCCTCAGGAGGAGGCTGGGACTCCAAGCAAAGTTACCCCCAGCCCCTGCCACACCCCCGCTCTGCCCTGAGCCTCTCTCGGCATCTGCTCCCAGTGCAAGGGCAAATGGCAAAAAAAGATAAATGCCCACCTTAAGGAGGCATCCACTGCAGAAATCAAGTGTATGATCACAAATAACACACTAGGATATATGTAAATCATAGGCAAATCCACCTGAGAGCTCTTACTCTTTCAATATTTTAGAAGCTCCCCAAAACTGATCTGCTTCATAGATAGAGGTAATAATAATAGCTAACTTCTACTGAGCACTCACTGTATGTCCAAACTGGAAAGTCAGGGTGCTTGGGAAAAGAGAGGAAGCTTTGAAAGTTGAATTTGAAATGGAGTGGAAAAGGCGTTCCTGGCAAAAAAAAGCAGGAGCAAGAGGTATGAGGCCCCAGGAGAGGGACACTGCAAAGACCTTTCCACAGGAAGGTGTACTGGGTCCAGGTCAGCGGCTCACCTGGAAGGCCCTGCGAAACTGAGTCCTGCACTTCTCCCTGAGGACGGCAAGCGCATTTTAGCAGTTGCTTCCCCGCACAGGCCCCTTTAAGGGGCTATTGCATCCAGGACAGAGCAAGGCAGAAAGGTTTTGACAGTTTCGTTTTATTTTGTTCTAAACAAGAGATAATATGAAATAGGCACCTGGGAGTGGTTTGAATTAACAACTCCAACCAAAGAACAGCTGCATCCCAGAGAGGGGGAAACAAGTTTCCTGCTTTGGGACATATTTCCTTTCAGCAACATTACATTAACACTTATGAAATACAGTTGAAAGGTCGAGTAGTATTTAAGGTGAAGAGGAAGGTACTTCCATACTCTGCAAAACATACGGCCAATTAATTGGCCGTGTAAGCCTGGGTTTTCAACTCATCTGCAGAAGTCTCAAGGTTAATGAAACCATAACGTATGTGTGGATGGCGTGGAAGGGGGGAAACGGGGAAAGAAATAATTGACAATGCTCTCCACCGAGCTTTGCGGTGTGGGCTATTCTTACCTGACAGTCCTTCTCAAAGTCCGGAATGCAGGTGGAAGGTGAAGAGACCCTTTTCTCCGTGTGTGTGTGTGTGTGTGCACGTGCAACCACACTGATGAGAACAGTTCTGTTTGTTCACCTGGACTCCGTTACCCGTAATTACGAAGACGGACTTGCCTCCTCTTACTCCCAGCAGGACCAGCTAACCCCATTTTACCCAGGCCACCTTTCCAGTCTGTTCTGCAAAGTGCAGGAGACAGTTTCCTGCCATGGAAGCCGTCCTCCTCTTTCCCACTCCTGAGCCATTGCAAATTCCTTCACCCCATCTCAATTACCAGAGCCCTAATAGGCCCCCATGGCCTCTGCAGGTGTTTCGGCGGCAGGGAAGGGGACGGCCAGCAGATCCGGGTGGCCGTGGCCCCGGCAGAGGCTCCCGGCGCTCATGGCATGAGGCCGGCATCTTGCAGGTGTTCCGCAATTATCTTGGCCCAGTTACCTCACCGTTTCTTAGAGTGGATGGAAAAAAATAAATAAGACACATTAAAAGGGTTGTTATGACAAAATCGGAAAAGCCTAAGAGACAAGCAGGACCCCAAATGGAACGTCTCTTCAATCCGGTCTGCAGTGGAAACACTGGGCCTCTCACAGCTGCCCCCAAGGTGCAGATGATTTGGGGGTACCTCTGGCTGAAGAATCTCAATGGGGTGTTCTGGGCTTTCCCTCTCCCTGGCAGCCCCATGTCCCCCCTTTCCTTAAGGGCCTCGTTCCTGACCACTCACCCCCCGACTCCCTCCAACAGGAAGAATAATTTTGTGCTGAATAATTTTGTGAAGAATAATTTCGTGAAGAAAAATTTTGCTCCTCAAGCAAACAGGGTTGCTTGAGGAGAGAGTTTGGTATTTCCCTAAAAGTCATCAAAGAATCATCCTGAGTAAAGTCAGCGCGCTGTTGCATCTGCTTATACTTACTTCACAGCTTAGCTTAGTTTCTGTTTATTTGGAATGCAGGGGGGTGTGAACCATGATTTTTTCAGAATGTGGGTCCTCTACAGCAGAACCTCACTTTGGGGCTCCTGAGATAACAACACCCTCAGCTTTAAGGCAGCCAGAGCCTCCAGGGTGCTGCCTCTGGCTGAGAGATGCCCTCTCCAGTTACTCCAGGGTGGCAGCTAAATAGTACAACTTTTATATGCAACAACACGTGAAGGGTGGGAAGTACTGCTCTAAGGGTCTTATTTAATCCTGCTCCACTTTTACCCTCATCCTGTTTTTTCCTTCTTAGAAAGTCAAAGCTGCAAGGCCTTGATCTTGGCCAGCAACGTCCTCCTTTGGCCAGCGAGGGTAGTGAAGCCTGTGGCGGCAGAGCTGGGAGTAGAATTCAGTCCTCGTGGCTCCCAACTTAGGTCTCCTCTAACTACTTTCTGACTCCAGGAAGCCTTTTTCATTGCTTCACTGCCCTTCAGGACCTGTCTCTCACCTCCTCCCTATCTTGCTTCCTGACCAGCAGGTGCTGATTCTAACTTTTAGGCTACAGATCTGAACAACCAAGGCAAGTAAGAGAGCTCACAGCTCTCATGCATCTTGATGGCTAGGGAAGGTGGAAGCAGCTCTGCTTTATAATCTGCCTTGCTTGGCTTCACTCAGAAGAGGACAGCCATCAGGGAACCCTCTGTATTTCATTAGCTGCCATGGGTCTCAGTTCATGCTGACTTGGAGAAAGCTTGAGTGTTAATCCCCTTCGACAGCATACTTGTGCTGGGGTCACCAGGAGCTCCAAGAGCCATAAATTCTGAGTGGGCAGGCTTCAAGGTGGGCAGACTGGGGGAACCATCTGGTGCCACATGCATCCCTTTTAAAAGCTAATTCTACAAGTCTGGACTTGGGGAAAGAGGCAAGCTTCTATGAAGATGAACAAACTAAGCAATTCTTGTCAGTCCCCACTCGAAACCCCTTCTGAGCAATCCCCACCCCCCAACACCTGTGTTTAGACACCCAAGGATTATTTTTGGCATTGACCACAGGAAGGCTCATCCCTCTGCAAATACAGAGCTTCCAGCCCCAGTTAGGGATGGCTTCTTCATTTGATGAGCGTCTAAAGCGAATCAAGAGGTGATAGATTTGTTCTAGTTCTTCGCTGGAGAGGAGGCGGGATGATTCTTACTCTAAATACTTGTTCTTCAAGGCAAAGAAAATTAGCAGTTCTCACAAAAGCTGCTATGTCCATGATTCAGAAAACTGACACGATGCATAATTTCAAGCAAATTGCAGCTGACAGCCATTTGCAGATCAGGTAGAGAACAATATAGTAGCTACATGAGTTGTCTAAAGAAGTGCAAGATTTAAAAAAAAAAATCAATAGTGATACTCAGTGACGATGAGGAGGCTGAGAAATGGGCACTTTCCTAGACAACTGGGAGGAATGAGAACTGGAACAACCTTTCTAAAAAGCAATTTGACAAATATAGATGAAAGTCACTTGAAATGCGCAGATCCTTTTACTCAGGAATTCTAGGAATTTTACCCCAAGGAAATAATCAGAAATGTATGTAAAGATCCTCATGTATGAATTTTCATCATAGTAATTCTGTAGAATAATAAAATAAAACAACCCGAGTGCTCAATAATAGGAGATTCACTTAAAAATAGACAAATTAATGATACATTGGATTGGAGCCATTGAAAATAGGCATCAAAATTCCCACTAAAATAGGGACCTTTTTTCATAGTATAATTTAAGTAAAAAGAAGTCAGATTTTAAAACAGTTTTAACAGTATTATCTCTCTTTTATAAAATCTATGTGTTGCTTAGAACAAATGTTCAAAGTCTGTACCAAAACTTTTCCATGTTTTCAATGAGCATGTATTACTTTTATAATCAGAAATGAATATTTTAAGAAAGTGAAATCAACACTTTCAGCTGTGAATATACAGAAATAATGGAGTAAACCATTTGCTTTCCTAATCTATCTCTCATACAAATTTCTCTCAGATGGCAGATCTTGTGCAATTCATACCTTGATACCAACTAAATTCGTCCAAGACGTGAGCTGAGTTGTATCACATGTACACTGTACCACGAGATTTTCCAGGTAAAACTGAATATCCTTCCTACTCTTCCCTTATGAGAGCACATTTCTGATGTCAGGACCCAAAGCACTGGCCCCACCCTGCCCACATCGCTGCCATCCCTTCCCTCCACAGAGCACTTTCTCACCCAAGGCACAGCTCTTCCACGGACGGCCTCATGTTGTTATATTCCAAATTACTAGACATCCAAACCCAGAGAGAGCTGAGAATGCCAGCCCTGGTATTAGGAAAGTGAGGCCTACAGAAGACAGACCAAAAGGATATGTCCAAACCCTATGAAACAAGATTAGAGAGCACTCTCATCAATATGAAACAGTCATCGCTAACCAATGGATGTCCAATAGATAGAGTGACCCATCTACGAAGTAAATCCTGAGAATAGCTGCCTGCTGGCCAACACTCCTCTTCAGCAAATTCCACCTCTACCACAGCAACCTCTTTGGCCTACCAACTGGGGTTATCTTCTCCCAGCTGCTAAAGGCGAGGTTCTCAAGATGGTTGGTCAGCACTGATAGGAAAGCAGTCTGGTGGAAGTTATTCACATTAAGATGTAAATGAACATAGCTCTAGCTATTTCTGTAGTTGTCTTTTAAATTACCCTAATTCATTTCTTTTCAAGATGTGCCCTCTGAACCATCTGCATTAGAGTCACCTGGGGGCTTGTTAAAATTACGGATTGATGGGCTTCTG
>PVKY010004913.1:0-18384 GCA_004027775.1 Bradypus variegatus
GTGGGCCTTCCCTTTCCTAGTTAACCCAATTCCTTCCACCTTCCGCATCTGGCTTGGTGTCCAAACACTACCTGCCTAGACTTTGCACAGGCATCTGGCCTGTGTGCACCCTAATTTCCCCACCTCCCTGCCAGGTCTTGCTGTTCCCACATTATGTGTGTAGACCGAGGCTCTGAGGTCCCTCAGCCAAGAAAAGACAGAACCTGGGGACCGTCCCTACTCCATGGGGCCCTTCCTGGGCGGCCCGTGGAGGCCCAGCGAGGCCTGGTCCAGGGAAGTGGCCACTGCTCCGGGAGACCCAGTGGGTTGTGCCCCGGAGGCTTGGGAGTGAGCACCTATGAGTTCCTGGAACACAGATCAGGGGGGACATCAATGTCCATGGAGGTCAAGGAGGATCTGATGGGTGGACCAAGAGCTCCAGCCCCCTGGGAAATCTGTCACACTCGGCCTCAGGGGGTTGGACTGTTTTGTCTGCGAGGGATGCAGTGCAAGCAGAAGGGGGGCCAAGATGACTGAATGGGGGAAGCAGAAACAGGGGGCAGGGGGCTTCCTCAGAGGTTCCCCAGACCTGGAAATCCTTCATTAGATGGTCATCCAATTGGGGTGTCGAAAGTTTTTCAGCCTTCTTCCCTAAGGGGGGACAGACTAGTTACATCCTGGGAAGGGTCCTTAACAGTAACCATCAGCAATGGGGTGGAGGAAGGGCAGGGTACGAGATGAGCTAAAAAAGGGAAAGTCGAGGTCTACCACTGACCCTGGTTCTAGGACTGATGAGCTGGGGTTCCTCCCTGCTCTGATTGACCAGGAATCTGCCCCTCCTTGTGGGGTTGCCCAGTTGTGCACCTCAGCATCCCCAGCCCAGTGCTTGGCAAGGAGTTGTTGGAGGGGGCAGGCAGGGCCACAGCAAGCAGGGAGGGGTCTGGGCCCACAGCTGCCACCTCCTCAAAGGGTGCTCTGTGTGTGTCTGGCACGCAGCCCTGCCCGTGCCCACCCGCCCACATCCAGCTGGCACAGGACTCCTGAGCTGAGAGCAGCAGCTCAGCCTGGTGCCCAGGCTCCCAGCCACACACACTCGCTGCCATCTCCAAGTGCCCCCTCTGCCCCCCACTGAGCCTCCCAGGGCTCAGCCTTCCTTCCTTCTCCCTCACTTTGGCAGCTCTCTCATTGCCCACCGTGTCTGACTCCTTCTCTCCCATCTCTAATTGCCCCAGGCCAGAAAGGGATGAGGAGTGAGGAAAACCCCTTCCGCACCCTGGGTACAGTGGCAGGGTGCAGCTCGGACAACGACCTCGAAGCCATGTAGTCCTGGCCTCCAACTGCCCCAAGGGGGCTGCTCACTTGGGGAGGGCATCACTAGCTCAGCCCTTAGTGCAGGCTGAGGGGACCCTTGATGGTGGAGACGGGAGGGTGAGTAGCACATGTGAGGTTGAGGTCAACCAGAGAAACCCCATACCAGTACTGGGTGCCTTCCCTATACTTCCAAGTGCCTGTAAAGGCGGGATCTGCTCCTTCTGCACCCTCCCCAGCCGGGCAAATGATCCCAGGACGACTCACTCAGGCCTGCAGAGCTCTTGGGTCCTTCAGGCTGGCACTTGCAGCCAGAACCAAGGGCTGGGCCACCTGAGCGGGTCCTTGAGGGTTGGTGGAGTCCCAGGGAGGCAGGGGTTTGTTCCTGACAATAACTGGGAGAGAAGGAAATTTGGGCACAGATGGAGAGCAAATTGGGCAGGGACAAGCTTTACATAGAGCTTTCCAGACACCCAAGCTGGGCCTCTGTTTCCCCTGGGCCTTGAAGCATCTAGAGGGGTCAAGGGTCAGGAGGTAGCTCCTTCTACCCTGTCCCCCCATCCCCAGGGCAACCAGGGACTTCTCAACAGAGGACACCCTGGCCCAGGAGGGTCCCATGCTCCTCTGAGGTACCTCCTGGGCGCTGCGGGCACAAGGACGCAGAGGCCAAGCTGTCTGCCCTGTGGAGCTGACCCGCCATGGAGGAGAGAAATGCCGGCTTCACAGAGCCCCATTAGACAGGGAGGCTCCAGGCCCCCCTGAACATGAGGCCTTAAAAACTGGGACAAAGGGGCCCTGAGGGCTGAGGAACTTGGAAGACTTCCTGGAAAAGGGGTCCAGCCCTGCACCCTGAGAGGCAGGCAGTGTCTCATCCTCGGCCTTGGCCACGTGGAGCAGGGGGGCCAGGTAGGGAGCAGCACTGAGAGAACACTCAGTGTAGGGTGATAGGGAGCAGTGGGTACTGGGGCAGAGGGCACAGCTGCTGCCCAGCTCAACTCCAGTTAGTCATTGCCATGTGGGAATTCAGTCTTGGTGTGCTCAGATCGTCATGTGAGTTTGTTTGTTTGCTTAATAAACATTTTATTTTAGGACAGTTTTAGATTTACAGAAAGCTTGTGACAATAGTACAGAGTTCCCATGTGCCCCACACCCAGTTTGCACTATTACTGACATCTTGCATTACTCTGGTACATTTTTCACAATTGATGAACCAATACTGACACCTTATTCTTAACTAAAGTCCATACTTTATTCAGACTTTGTTAGTTTTCCCTAGTGTTATTTTACTGTTCCAAGATCCCATGCAGGGTGCCACATTAATTTAGTCATCTTGTCTCCTAGACTCCTCTTGGCTGTGTCAGTTTTCCAGACTCCTTGCTTGGATGACCTTGACAATTCTGAAGAGCACTGGGCAGGCACTTTGTAAACGTCCCTCGGTTGAGATGGTCTGGTATTTTTCTCATGATTTGATTGGGGTTATGGGTTTTAGGAGGCAGATCACAGAGGGCCATTCTCATGCTGTCAACAGGACTTTTCACTGTTGAAGCTGACCTTGATCACCTGGCTGAGGTGGGAATTGCCCAGTTTCTCCACTGTGAAATTACCCACCTGGAAGGAAGCTACCATGTGCAGCCTACACTCGGGAAATGGGAAGTTACGCTCCACCTCCTTGAGGGTGGAGTGTCTACATAAATTATTTGGAACTCTTCTCCAAGGAGATTTGTCTCTTCTCTTCCATTTCTTTATTTATTCAATCATTTTTTATATCATTATGGGCTCGTAGATATTTATTTTATATTTTGGATTATTATCCAGTTCTGTTTTGTTATTCAAACTATGCCAGCTTTGGCCATTGTGTGCTCTGTCAGATGGCAAATATGATTTTTCAAGAGAATATAGAAATCCAGATTGCTTACTAAAATCTCTGGATTTTGAAGTGTTAACTGAGCAGGGCAGCTCCGGGCCACTCTCGGCTCTGGAGTCAGACTTCCTGGCTCGGATCCTGCTCTGCTGCTTGCCGCTGAATGCCCTTGTGCCGATGAGTTAATGACCTGAGGCTCAGTTTCCTGATCTGTAAAATGGGATAATAATACTCTCTGGGAGGATTCAGTTGAATGAAGCAGGTAAAGTTCAGGATGTGGGACCAGGCACAGAATCTTTGCTTCTTCAATGACAGGACCATCACTGCCACACGTGGGAGCCAGGCAGGGTTAAGCAGCACCCTAAGGAGGGCAAGAACACTATTTGTTCCTGGGAAACCAGGAAGGAGCCTGCAGGGATGGGGGCGGCCAGCAGGGCCCTGTGAGCTCTGGAGAGGATGGGAATGGCAACTACCCCAAGCCTGGTTTTCAACATGAAAGTTGAATTTTGACTCTATATTGACAACACACTGACAGATAGGTCAGTACCCAGAGCCAGAGGCCTTATCTTACTCTAAAGTGTGAATGACTATCTCTCCCCAGGAAGACATGTCAGCCTGGCACAGAGAGGCTCAGCAAAACGAAGCCAATGGGGTACCCACCAGTCACCCAGGCTGGACCCTGGGGTCCATTGCTGGCACGACCTCACACTTACCTGTTGACCTTCAGCCTCTGAGGGTACTTTCACAATTTGGTCAAGGGTGAGCTCTGTGGGCTGAGGCAGGCCTCCCTCTTATCTGTCCTCCATGTGCAGAGCATTGGGTACACTCCGCCTGGGTGCGTCCCCTGCTTGGGGGTGATGGTGACGTTCAGGTCATTGGGCTGCTGGTGGCAGAGGGAGACTATCATCCCTCCAACAGTGGGGCTGTCAGACCCTGACAGGGTGTATTCATTCTCATAACTGGTATAACAAATTACCACAAATGTAGTGGCTTAAAGCAACACAAATCTATCATCTTACGTTTCTGGAGGTCAGAAGTCCAAAACGGGTTGGCAGAGCCACATCCTTCCGGAGGCTCTAGGGGGAAAACCATTGTCTTGCCTTTTCCTCTGACCGCTGTTTCCATCATCCTGTCTTCTATGACACTGCCCTCCTGCCTCCTTTGTATAAGTACCTTGTGATTACATTGGGCCCTCCCAGAAATCCAGGATTTTCCCCCTCTTAATTTATTAGAATCTGCAAAGTCCCATTTACCATGTGAGGTAACAACATATTCAGACTCTGGGATTAGAAGGTGGCTGTGAGTGGGGCTGTTGCGGTTTGCTAATGCTGATGTTTTGCAAAATATCAGAAATGGATTGGCTTTCATAAAGGGGGTTTACTGGGTTACAGAGTTACAGTCTTAAGGCCATAAAGTGTCCAACAACAGGGTACCTTCACTGAAGGATGGCCATTGGCATCTGGAAAACCTCTGTTAGCTCGGAAGGCACGTGGCTGGCATCCTCTTGCTCCCAGTTTGTGCTTCAAGATGGCATTCTCCAAAGTGTCACACTTGGGGCATTTTGTCCTCTCTTAGCTGCAGCTGCTCTGCTCTGGGCCTTTGTGGCTCTTTTTAAAGTACTCCAGTGATCTGATAAAGACCTACCCTGAATGGGTGGGGCAATACCTCCATAGAGATAATCCCATGAAAGGTCTTGCCCACAGTTGATTGAGTCACATCTCCGTGGAAACACTGAACTAATAGGTTCCAACCTAATAACACTAATACATCTGCCCCTACAAGATTGCATCAAAGACAATGGCGTTTTGGGGGACATAATACATCCAAACCGGCACAGGGGACATCCTTTGGCCTTCTACAGGGCCACACAGTGGCCTTGCCCCTGCTGCTCTCTCTTAGTTGGACAGCCACCCCCCACCCCACCCCCCATTTCCCCCCAGGCCCAGCCCAGATGCCCAGCTCTGCCCTCTGGCTGCTGAGCATGGACCTCTCCCCAGCAGTGCAGAGAGAGGGGAGATATTTCCTCAGCAGTCTGAGGGGTGTAGGGGAGACCCCCTGTTTTAGTTTCCTTGGCTGCCAAGGCAAATACCATGCAATGCTTCAGCTTAAACAATGGGGATTGATTTGCTCACAGTTTTGAGGCTAAGAGAAAGTCTAGGTCAAGGCATTGCCAAGGTGATGCTTTCTCCCCAAGAACTGTGGTGTTCTGGGGCTGTCCTCAAACTGCCCACTCCCCCACACCATTTGCTCCCCCACTGGCCAGCACAAGAATCCTCTTGCCCAGCTCAAGCAGCCTACCCTGTTCATGGGAAGAACTCCAGAGGCTGTGCTGCTGCAGTACGCAGTCTGGCAAGATGAGGCCAAAACCCCCAGCACATATGAACCCTTTGCCCCAGAAATTCCAGGAATTTATCCTAAAACAAATGCACTCACAAGTAGACAAAGATACACATACCAGAATGTTACTTGCAGCTTTGCTTATGATATGGAAAGCTTGGACACGACTCACACGTTCAATAACAAGGACCAGTTAAACAAATCACGGAACATTCATAAAACAGAATCCTGGGGCAGTCCTCAGAAACAATAGGGAACCATATGGAAGATGTGGACAATGTTTACAATGTATTGTTAAGTGAGAAAAAATAGGCTTCCAAACAATGGGTACAGTAGGAACCTATCTTCATAAAAATTCACTTATTTACATTTACATCATGTATTTGCATTGGGGAACACTGGAAGGAGAGACACCAAAATCTCAACTGTGGTTGTCTTGGGTGTGTATGTGGAGGGGTCGGGTTCTTTTTCACCAGTTTGTAATATTTAGGGGTGGCCTATTGAGTGCTTAGTGCTGTGCTGGTTTCCAAATAAGTAGTGCCTTTTCTCAGTCTTCATGGATTGGAATTTCACAAGACAAAGTGCCTTTGTGTGGGTGTATGTATGTGTGTGTGTGTGTGTGTGTGTGTGTGTGTGTGTGTATAGGATGGGGAGTGGCTTTGGTGTAATTAAAATTATTTTCTCTATTTTTCTAGTGTTTCTAAAATCGACATTCATTACTATGTAATTTATTTTAAAGAACAGTTTTTGAGGGAAAAATGCAATTACCTAGTTCTAAGAAATCTGAGCCGGTCTGAAAAGGTTTCCCACGGACCTTCCCGCGACACTGCCCCTCTGGGGCCCGGTGCGGGGGTCTCTCCCAGGAGCAGACGGGCAGGGGCCTGGTGGGGGTGCGCATTGAGCAGGAAAAGTCTTGCAGTCACAGACACCAACCCCGCCGACCAGGCAGGAGCCCGGGGAGGAAGTGCTGGCCTGGGACCCCCAGCAACCCACGGCGCGCTGGGGCAGAGCCCCCAGGCTTCCCCCTGCGCTCGCAGGACGCTGCCGCTGGCCCAGGGTCTTCTAGGATGTTTGTAAATACCCGGAGCCCAGAGCCCCTTCTAGGTCCTCAGTGACTGTGGCAAGTGGAATTTCCCTCTCCGCTGGCAACAATCCCCGGGGCATCGCGTCTGCTAATCCAGAGAAGACTCTGCCCAGCTGAACAGTACACATTCTCTAAATTATTAAGGAGCCCGAAAGAGCAGCTGCCACATTGGGGTCACAGATGCAAGTCCCGGGAGCGGCGGTTCCTGTTCTCAGCGGGGGAGGAGTTTGGCCAGAGCCCCCACCTTCACCCGCTGCTCTGCGCTGTGCCCGGAGGCCGAGGACTTGCCCCCGGGGCGCTGGGAAAGTCTCCCTGCTCCCTGCGGCGAGGCTGACCCCTGGGAGACAGGAAGGAGCTCACTGTGGGGAGCGAGGTCTGCCCTTTGGCGAGAACCCAGGCTCCCCATCACCTCTGACCTCCGGGGGCCGGCGGGGCAGGGTCTGGGCACAGGCCCGGGGTCCAGGGCGAGCGTGTGAACTTGCGTACAGCGTTCCCACCGTTCCCACCGTCCGCGCGCGTCCTCCCCGCTGAACGGTGGGGTTGGCTAAGCCCAGCAGCCGCTCACCGCTCCAGGGAGCCCCGTCCCGATTGTATTCTGCGTGAATGGCACAGCCTCCACGTCGGGGACGTGTGGAGGAGAAGGGCTAGGGTTGCCCCGGGTAGCGGGAAGCTCTCGAGTACCCGCCGATGTTGTCAAACCACGCTTCTGTTCTTTAAGAACATACCTTTCTTGTATCTCTTTTTCTTTTATTCCTTTCAGTGGCTCAGTACAGCTGCAGTTCCCAAATGAACAGAATTTGCGTGACTTCCATCAACAATATAGCTAAGTTAAGTTATATCTTTTTTTTTTTTTTGAGATCATACTTTTAAAGGCTGCAAAAATAATCATTCATAGTATAGAGTTCCCACACTGAAGGCGGGAGTGTAGGTCGTTTCCCCTTTGGGCAAGCACAAATAACACTGTGATGAATTTCCTCCTCAGTGCATCTTTCTCCACAATCTGATTATTTTCTTAGGATAAATTCCTAGAGATTGAATCACTGGGTCAAGATGATGAAATTTCTTTTCAGAGTAGTGACCCATTTAATACTGTGACTTTTAGATCCATAAATAACTAAAGCCCCCAAACTTCTCAAAGTTTAAAATTAGAGTACAATTAAAAAAAAAATGGGTGACTAATTTTCCCAAATCGTAGACTCTCTCTTTTTTTAGTAAAAGCACCCCTCTCAAGGAGATCATTTTTTCCCTCTCTTCGCGGTAACACATGGTACAGGCTTTTGCTATTCGCTGCAAAATTGCTTTCCAGAAAATGTGTGCAATTCACATCCCCAGGAGCAGTGAATGTGTCCATCACACTACACACTCTCCTGGTATTATGGGGGCAGGGGAGGGGTATTTATTTACTTATTTTTGCCAATGTGATACTTGGAAAATAATATCCTCATTGTTGTTTTAATTTGCATTGTTTTGATTTTTAGTGAGATTGAACTTTTTAAATGTATATTTATTGGCCTCAGAAGATGGATTTCAACTTCAGTTAAGCTGGGACCTCATGGGTATGTAAATTTGGGGAGCTTCTTTTTTATCTATAAGAGATGCTCATTTAAAAACTATCTGTTGAGTCCCTAAGACGTGCAGGCCATGCTGGTAGGGGTAGTCTTAGGTCGGGGCTCCCAGGGACAGAGCCTGAGACCTGGATTCCTTGAAGGCAGCCTGCTGAGGGGGGACGCTCAGGAGGAGGGAGAGACGCTCAGGAGGAGGGAGGGACGAAGCAGGATGGGGCAAAGCAGCTCTGGTGTTCAGTCTAACCACAGAACTGGTCCTGCCTTGGGGCTGTTAGATCCCCTGCCTCAGTTAGACAGTGGCCCCCTCTCCCCACTCCATCCCTGCCTGGGGCTGGGGGTGGGGTTGTAAGCCCTGGGCCTGGCTGGTGATCCGCCAAGAGCAATTTTTCCAGGGAAGGGGCAGCTGTGGGTGGTGAGCAGCCAACCCTCCCAGCAGGTCAGGGGGGTTGGGGAGTTACCTCCAGCATCTGTCAGAAAATGTGACGGGTCTTACACTCCCCTTTATCCAGTGTATGGATGGATGCGTAGAAAAATGGGGGCAAAAAAAAAAAGGCACCTAGTGGTTTTTTTACTTGAATTGTTCTTTTTCACTTAAATTTTTATTATTATTTTTGTGTGTATGGTAATAAGACTGTTCAAAAATTAATTTTGGTGATGAATGCACAACTATATAATGGTACTGTGAATAACTGAATGTATGCTGTGTATGACTGCATGGTATGTGAATATATCTCAATAAAACTGAATAAAAAACAAAGAATGCAATGGGTTTACTCATTCTTTCACTCTTAGGGAACCAAAGCTGGTCCCCGGGGGCCTCATGGGCCCTTAGGCATCTCTGGGGCACTTCTTGCTTGGAGTTCCTTGAAGAAGGTGCGGTAAACAGTTGGGGATGAGACTTCTAGACACTCTCGCCCCACCCCACCCCAGCAGCCCAGCCCACTCGGGGTCCTTGGACCCATCGATGAAGGAAGGGGCCCTGGGGAGAGCAGAAGGGGCTTCTCCAAGGCACCAGCAGAGTGGGGACTAGGACCCAGATCTCCAACTTCCAGTTCTTTCCATGCCCACAACAGACGCTCACTAAGGAGGAATAGAATCTCCCTTTGGGGGCGGAGGGTTGGGAGACACCCTTGGTGAGCAGAGGCAGGCTCCCTGCTTCTCTCTCTGACCCCCAGCCTGTTGATTCATGGCTGTTGAGCAACCCAGGCCGGCCACGGGGAGGCTGAGAACAAAGGAACGCGGCAACCCGGACAGCCAGCAGCCTGGGGGGAGCAGGACACCGTCACCCGGCCTGGAATGGGGCCAGGGCTGCCGCCCGAAGGCTGGGAACATCCCAGGGTGTGGTTCTTGCCACCTCTTAGCTCTTAGGAGGATGTGCTTTTGCATTTAAATGGTTTCCTCTCAGATAATCCCTTCCTGGTCTATGTGGAGTCCCTGAGGGAATGTCTACCTGCGTTCTAAACCCAGCTCACCCAGGGCGGTCCCGGCTCCTGCCCAAGCTGAAGCATGGGCCACTTCTCCAATTCCGGCTCTGGTTCTGCTCCATCTTCCTGATGGGGCATTCCGTCTGGTCTGAGGATGCATTTAATGGAGCAGTTGCCGCAGGTCCAGTCTGCACTGCTTAGTGCTCATCAAGAGGCACCCCTATTTTACAGAGAACAAAAGTGACACGGCATGAGACTGCTGTGCTGCCAAAATTACAAAAGAAAGAGTGGTGCCCGGTGCTCAGGGCCTGGAATCATGGGCGCAGGTCTGGTTGTCCCAGGCCAAGCAATGTCGCAGCCCTGAGCGTGTACAAAGAAGAGGAACTGAAATGAGAAAGGTGAAAGTGAGGGGAAAAGGTGAAAAGGTAAAAAGGTGCAAGGTGAAAGGTGAAGTGAGGAAGAGGAGCCATTGTTTTGGGAGATAAAGTCAGAGAGAAGATGTGGCCAAAACCTACACAGTTGTGAATAAGAGGATAAGATGAACGAGGACCTGCTCACCAGACCCCAGGCCCACTTAGGGCATGTGAGAGAAGTGAGCTCCATGCCCCCCCCCCATAGAATGAATGGAACTCACCAGGAGCAGTGAGGGGATAAAAGGATATAGGAAATGTTTAGGTCTGCCCACAGACGAACGGGCCATAAAATTGGGTTTGGGAAGAATCAAGGATCATTGAGGCAGACCCCTTCCCTGTTCAAATGCCCCCTCTGGAGACACAGCCCTGGGCAGGGAAAGCAGAAGATTCCGGAACTCAGAGACGACCTAGTCATCTTCTCCATGGTTGGCCATTCTCCTCCTGGGACAGGGCACGTCTTGCCCAAAGGCCCGGCTGTCTGCTCTGAGGCAGGCAGCAGGATTTCCTCGCTGAACAGCGTCTTCTCCAGGTTTACAGAGGAAGAGAGGGAGCCCCTTAGGGAAGTCCTGGGGAAGGCCTTGGAAACGTGCACCTTCTCTCACACAGTAGCTCCACTTGCAGTCATCTAGAAACAATCAGGGATGCACATAAAAATCTAAGGACAAAGCAGTTTATCACAGCATTTTTTATAATAAACAAAAAGTGGGTGACCTACATGGCCAGCAGTGGAAGACTGGTAAAAAATAAATGATAGTACCATATAACGGCATACTATGCAGCTGTTAAAAATTATGTCCTTATTGTTAACACTAATACCCTAATATTCTTTCATTACAGTAACAATGTACCACACCAACGCTAGGGATCAATGACAGGGGTGGGGATAAGGGGTATGGGATGTTTTGGATTTTCTCTTTTTTTTTCTTTTTCTTTTTTCCTTTTTTTTTTTCTGGAGTAATGAAAGTATTCTAAAACTGACTGTGGTGATGAATGCACAACTATGTGATGATACTGTAAACCACTGATTGTATACTTTGGATGGATTGTATGGTGTGTGAATATCTCAATAAAATTGCATTTAAAAAAAAAGACAAAAAATTGTGTCCTCAAAAAATGTTTGCGTCAATGGGGAAATGCTCAAAATAGAATGTTAGGTTTATAAAGGAGAAAATAAAAGTCCCACACATCAGTGCTGTCCGCTATGGTGGCCACCACCAACATGTGAACACTTAAATGTGACTCATGCGACTGAGGAACTGAATTTTAACTTTTAAAATTTAGAATTTAAATTCAAACGACCACGCGCTGTTAGTGGCTTCCAGATGGAACCGCAAAGGTACACTACGATTTCACTTATGTTAAAAAAAACATAAGAACACAGGAAAGAGGAAATGCCAATCTCTGTGTGTTTTCTTTGAAATCACATTGTTATTAAATGTTTCTTAGAAGTGTAGATTTTTAGACTGATGGTTATTGAATCTCTTATTGATGATTTACTAAATCATGTGTACCCGGGGAAAAAAAGAAAGGACTGAAAGAAAATAACCCGAAATGTTAACAGTTTTCTCTGCTAGTAAGATTATGGGAGATTTAATTTCCTTTGTTTGATTTTTCTGCTCGCAAAGGTTCCAGCAATGAACAGGTTCCCTCTGTAATCAGAACAATGGGAGGCACATGGGAAGTGGGGAAAGCGACAGGAAGGGCGCGGCGCAGGAGCAGCTACCCCGGCGACAGGGCGAGGGGCTGGGGTGACGCGGCTCACAGGCTGGTTTTGACAGGAGTGGTGCGCGTGGAGTCGGCTTGGGGCGCCTCCAAACCGCAGGGCAACCTCGCGGACGCCCCGCACGCGGGCTGGGCTGGCGAGAGCGCGCGCGCACGTGGTCCGGCCGTCCGCTGCCAGCTTGGCGGAGCCGCGTCGCGCGTCAGCGGGGTTTGCTGGGACTGGGGTGGGTGTTGTCCTTTGAGTTTCTCCGTGGTTCCCAGGCTTTAGGTTTTTGTTTCCCCCCCAAGTTACTGAAGGCTTTAAGGCATTTTCAGCTGAGCTCTTGGCTGGGCTCCTAAGCCCTTTGCAAGTCAGAGAACGCTTTCTGCAAGGGGGGTGGGTCTCCGCGGCAGGCATCCAGCGACGTCACCCTGGCTGGTTTATTCATTACGGTTCGCTGGCGCGGCAGGAATTTAGGAATTTGAATTATGTGTAGTGCCGGGAATAAGGGAGTGGATGATATGGCAAATGTGGCAAAATGTTAGAAGTTGATGGATCTGGGTATCTGGGGGTGGTGGCGACGGTGCTGGTAGGCACATTACAGTTGTCTGTAGAGGTTTCATATTATTTTTGTAACTGTCCCAGAAGTTTGAAATTATTTCAAAATAAAAAGTTGAGAGAAAAAAAATGATGAAAAATTTTGAAAATACACAGCTGGAGGCTTAAATTTTTGTTTTTTTAATTTTTATAGGTAGGGAGGCTGTAAGTTCTCAAACTTCAGAGTAAGAATCACCTGGCTGCTTGTTAAAATGTGGATTCTGAGTCTTAAATCCTTGAGATTATTTAGTCCAAACCCCTCATTTTACAGATGCAGAAATGGAGGGTATGGGGAGGTCCAAGCAGTGTGCTCCCGTGGTGGTCAGTGGAGCTGGGACTAGAATCCGTGTCCCCACTCCCTTGTCTGTCCTCTCACTGTGTCAGTTTCCCTGTGGCAGATGGTGGTGTTAAGGGAAGAGTTAGACAAAGTGGGGTACCTGTAGTTTTTGGAAAGCTGCCACTTGCATTGCAAAGACAACGATGCTTGTCCTCGTCACCCATGTCCATGCACGTTCTTTCATTTCATTGTGGTGTACGTTCCACCGTGTGACTGTTTCACTACTGACCCGTTCTCCGATGGGCACTGGGGTGGTTTCCAGTCTGTTTGATTACCGGTGGCCCCGTGTGGAATCCTCACCCCTGCCTCCTGGGCACATGCGCTGCGACTTCTCTGGGGTGCAAACACAGGAGCAGGGTGGCTGTCACGGCCTCACAGCCACGTGCAGCTTCAGTGGACAGCGACAAGGTGTTCTTCAAAGTAGCGCTAATTTATACTCCCATGAGCTTGGCTTTCCTGGGGAGCTGGGAGCCAGTGCACAGTTTAATGATACTAATTTATCACTGGAATATTATATTTCATTTAATAAAATGGTGTGAGGGAGGCAGAGCAGGAATATTAATCACTATTTTGAAGATGAGGAATCTGAAACTTAGCGGTTTTAAAGGACTTAATCCAGATCATAGCAGCAGGGAGGTCAGAGGCAGGGCCCCTTCTGGGAGTGTCCACCCAGATTCTCCTTGCATCATGTTAACCTCTCGTCCTCGTGTTCCTGAACCTAACCACCTTGCAGCTTCTGTGGGCCTAGGCTGGGACAGTCTGCCACACCAGCTTTCTGAAATCACACACAGAAAGCAAGGTTGGCTGGCTGGCCAGGGAGGGAGCATGCTGCAGAAGGAGGGTCTCGTGGTTGGGGCCATGCCAGGCTGGCCAGGCAGTGGGGAGCAATCTTCTGGGCTTCCAGGTTCCACCTTCCCTGTTGCAGTCCGGTTTCCTGTGCACAACAGTTCCTTCAGATGGCAGTTTTGGCTCTAAGCTGCGTAGGAAGGCGTGGAAGCATTCAGCAGGGGGTGAGGGACTTCAAAGAAAGGCCTGAGGCAGGAAATTTGGGCTGCCCCAGTGGGCATCTCTAGAAGCCCAGAGAAGGCGAGGGGGTGGGAGTGGCATTGAAGATCTGACTCCCCAGGCCTCCCACTCAACTGGGGGACTGCAGTCATCTGAGTACCCAGTTGCTCCTCCCCCAACTCCCGAAAATCAGGCAAGCATCCCAAAGAGGGCTGGGCACGGGAACTGGATGTTGGAGCAGGGCTTGTCAATGCCTGGTCCTCCCTGGACCAAGAAAGGTGTACAGGTGAGAACGCTTCGCCGCCATGTACCTCTGTCCCCACAGAGTGGCTCAGGTGCTTTCCCAGGTGCCTGGGCAGTACTGGAGGCTGAAGCCGATGTCCCCATGCTTTTGTTATCCTCCTGACAGAGTTTTGGCACTGGGTGTGCCAGCTGCCATTCTCTTGAACTGCAAGCATCCCCTCAGCCTTCGGTTCCCCTGACCCTTTCCAACAGGATCCTTCAACATAGGGTTAGGGCCAGAAGGCAACGAGGTAAATACCAGGGACCTGACTGGCTGTTTAGTCGTGCAACACCCTCCCCTAGTCCTGCCCTTCCTGCCCAAAGAAGTGGGTGTGATGACTGGATTTTTCACTGTGTGGCCGCTGGCCAGTTTCCTCTTCTGAAAAATGTAGTGAAACCAAGAGATAACACACGAGGAAGCACCTGGTACAGAGGCCATACAGTCATTTGTAGGCGAATCTAAGGGCTTCTGATCTTTATCCAGGAGTCCACTTCTCGTACCAGTTCCGATTTGTTCACTTTTGTCTTTTGGTAACTAAAAAAAAAGCCATGGAGTCTTACCCACCATGTCACCAAGAAACTGAACACTGCCAATTCTGGCTAAGGGCTGATACCAGCTGACAGAAGGCTACACTCTCTCAGGATCAGAATTCAGGGCTGGAAGGAGCACGATGGCTTGTGTGGCACAACTCACTGCCAGAGCTGCTCCAGAGCTGGGGCTGGAACCCGAGTCCATCAAGAACCCGTTCTAGGCCTTTTCCACCATGCCACACCAAGCACATAGCATGCCAGCCATACCAGCCACACACCACAGCACACCAACCACAGACCACACCAAACACCCACCACACCAACCACACACCACACCAACCACACTAACCACAGACCACACCAAACACCCACCACGCCAACCACATACATGAACCACACTAACCACAGACCACACCAAACACCCACCACACCAACCACACACCACACCTACCACACTAACCACAGACCACACCAAACACCCACCATGCCATCCACACACCACATCACCACACTAACCACACATCATGCCATGTACACACCACATCAACCACACCTCACCACACCGACCACAGAGCACGCCATGCCAACCACACAGCACATTGTCTTTCTAGACAATGGTACCAGCACTTGTGGGAAACCACGATGTCCACCCTTGGAAAGCAGTCATCTGTCCCCCACTGTGAAATCTCACTCTCTCCGGGGTCTTTCCCAACTGCCCTTCTTCCTCCATGTCCAAGGTGAGTTTAACTGAACTCCACAGAAACATCAGGAAGGCATCACTGGCTGCTGGCAAACCAGCTCTGCAGGCAAGGAGCTCTGATTTGTAGGTTACCATCTGACAATTCCTGCAGTGTAAATAATCCCCCTCATGGCTCATTTCAAGCTACTAATTGTCTAACAACTTGCTTGCAAAACTCCTGAACTTCTCACAAGGGGCTCTCCCACCCGCGGCTCCAGCGCCCCACCAGGGCCTGGCCTCCAGCCTTCCTGAGGAGGTTCTGCCGATGCCCCTGCCCGAGCCCCGTCACTCGGCCTTCCCGGTGCCTGCCTGGGTACCAGAAGCACGACGGCTCTACTGTGTTCCTTCCTAGGCTGCAGTTCTCATGAGGACGGGCACGCGGCTAAGGGTCTGCCAGGCTCCTAGACCAGCTCCTCATTAGCTGCGACAATGTAAACGTCCTTACTGTGTCCCCTTATCCCCTCAGGACTGTAGGCAGAGCTTCTAATTAGGGCACTCTGTTCCTCAGGAAGTAGGTGAGCAGAGCACAGAGGGGCTTGTTTTATACTGTGAACTTAAGACTGTTTTAGAGCAGTTTTTTCAGCAATAGAAGGTACCAAATGCCCTGGAAATCTGACACACCCATCCGGGACACGGAAAAGACGAAACATGGATGGCAAGAGCAAGGCCAGGGAACGCACCCTCAGGCATTCTGGGCTCCGCAGGACGGCCGGGAGAGCCCCTGGCCCCCTGGGGCAGGCACACCGGCCACAGTAGGCGACGGGCACTGTCCCTGGCAGAGGGCTGCCACATGCATCTTGGCACTGACTCCTCTCCACTGCCCTGCAAACATTTTCTCAGGCAATTCCCAACTCCTGGATACAGGGACATCATTTCCTTTGGGGATTAGTTTTCAGTAAATGTGGATGTGACTAGTTAGATAAAATATTTCTACTTCTCCTCAAAAATTGTGGGTTAGAAAGTGTCTGCCACGGTTCAAACAAGACTTTGAAAGGCCAGGCCTTCATGAGGCAGCTCACGGGCCTTTTGAGAGTGAGGTGGGAAAAGGCTGGGGACAGGTGGCAGTGCTGGCTGGGAGGGTGGGTTCTGCCAAGGACCCTCCATGGCTGCCCACAGCACGCTCCAGATTTCACCTTCGCTGAGTCCTGCCCGCCTGCTCCTTTGTGGCCATGTCATTTCCTCCTCACTCTCTCACATCTGCCCAGTCCTCTACTGGGGGAGGATTCTGTTCCGCAGCCCACAGCCCTCAGGCCACTGGGGACGTTTAGGCAGGGCTGAGACTTCACATCTCCTGGGGGTCTGGGTTGTTTGTCTCGAAGAGAAAGAGCCACTTGGTGTGGAGCCCAGCTGCCTGTGCCCAAGGCACTGCTGTGCCAAGGAACTGTGGCTCATCAGTTCCTCTGTCCCTTGGAACTGAGCCACAACTGTGAGGAGTGAGCAGAAGTGCTTCAAAGTCTGGGAAAATGAGGAGAGAGACAATCATCTGCAGAGAGTGGTTTCCGAGTCCTTAGAAGCAGCAAAGCATTTTAGGAGGTGGAAGGATATCCCTCCTAGACCAGGGACACCCCCTCTCCCCCACTTACCCTCCCGGCCTTTGGAACTGCAGGGGAGCAGGGCTCTGGGGGGGGGCACTACAGTCCTTCCCCAGGCAGAGCTCAATTCTGCCTCTCTGGAACAATTTTGAAAAACTCATTCTGAAAAACTCCAATCTCTATAAAAGTAGAGAGAATTGTATAATGAACTTGATGTATTCCTGTCTTGGTTTCTAGCGCTGCTGTAACAAAGTACGACAAACTGGGTGGCTTAAAGCAAGAGAGCCATCTCAGCATCCTGGAGGCCGGGAGTAAGATCTAGGTGTCGACAGGGCCGTGCTTCCTCCGAAGACTGTGGAGAATCTGAGATGTGCCACTCTCTTGGCTGCTGCTGGTGGCTTGCTGGCAATTCACGGTGTTCTTTCTGCCCATCTCTGTGTCCAAATTTCCTCCTCTTATGAGTTCATCAGCCATATTGGACTAAGGGCCCACCCTATTCTCATATGACCTCATTTTAATTTCCGATTTTCACCTGTAATGATCCGATTTCCAAATAAGGCCACCTCCTGAGAGACTGAGGATTAGGACTTCAATTTATATTTTTGTGGGACACAATTCAATTCATAACAACTCCTTGACCAGCTTCAACAATTACCAACATATGGGCCATCTTGTTTCATCTACACCCTCACCCACTCCCCTTGCACAATTTCAAAGATAAAATGCAGAAAAACCTGGTTGCCTCATTTCAAAGACTGAGTGGGACAGATACCAGTGGTTGGCTGACCTATTACCCATTCCCAACCCCTTTTCTCTTGTCTGTCTTCTACGACAGAGGCTGAAAATGTCAAACACTTTCCAGCCTCCCTTGCAGCTAGGGGTGGTCATGTGGTTCAGTTGTGGCTAATTAGACATGAATGAAAACCTGCTTTGAAAAGCCTCATCGTAAGATGCACATATATTAGCCAGAGGAAGCCACTCCATCAGTGAGATGACCGTAGATGAACACAGTGGCTTTTATTTATTTATTTATTTATTTATTTATTTATTTATTTATTTATTTATTTATTTATTTATTCAGTTTCATTCAAACACAATCACATAACATACAATCATCCATGGTATACAGTCAGCCGTTCACAGTATGATCATCTAGTTATGCATTCATCACCATAATCTATTTCTGAACATTTTCCCCACATCAGAAAGAATCAGAACAAGAACAAAAAGCTAAAAATGAAAAAAGAACACCCAAACCATCCCCCCATCCCAACCCATTTGTCATTTAGTTTTTATCCCCATCTTTCTACTCATCCATCCATACACTAAATAAAGGGGGTGTGATCTACAAGGTTTTCACAATCACACTATCACCCCTTACAATCTACACCACCATATAATCATCCCCAGGAGTCCAGACTGCCGGGCTGGAGCTCGGCAATTCCAGGTATATACTTCTAGCCATTGCAACACCTTAAAACCTAAGAGTTGTTATCTGTATAGTGCATAAGAATGTCCACCAGAGTGACCTCTCGACTCCATTTGAGATCTCTCAGCCACCGACTCTATTTCGTCTCATTTTGCATCCCCCTTTTGTTCAAGAAGATACACTCAGTCCCACAATGCCGGGTCTGGATTCATCCCCGGGAGTCATATCCTGCATTGCCAGGGATGTTCACATCCCTGGG
>PVKY010004914.1:0-18384 GCA_004027775.1 Bradypus variegatus
AGGAAGAGAATGAACATTAATAGAGAGCCTGTGTGCCAAGGGATTTGCAGTGATGATCTCGTAGGTGGGTCTAATTATCTCCATTCTCTTGAAGAGGGCACCCAGGCTCAGTAAATGGTGGTACCAGAATTTGGGCCCAAGTCTGCCAGCTCCCACATGTTTTCTACAATGTCCTGATGAGACGGCAAGCTGGGGCGGGGAGCAATGGGGAGCAGAGCAGGAGGGAGTGTCAGCCCCCATCACAGAGAGCATGGAGGGCAGAGCAGGCATTCAGGAAAGGGGACAGCAGAAAGAGCCAACATAAAGAAGTTTGGGAGGAAGGAGGAAACCTGTGTGTCCACTGAGCTCACCCCCAGCCTCCATAAAGCCTTTCTGAGGCCTGTTCTTAGATATCCTGACCCATCTCAGCATCCAAGGACAGGAACGAGGAATTGAATTTCCCAGCAATGGACACACACTTTCATCTACAACTGGAGGGGTTTGATGGATCATTATGGACCTCTGACTGACTCGTCCTGTCTCCACTCCTACAGACAACCCCCACTTCCAGGTAATGTGCCTTGGGAATGGCCACTTTTAGGACCCACCCCCAGAGCAGCCCATGAGCCACATGAAGCAGTGGTTCTCATTGCCTCCAAGTCCTGCCTGGTTCCTTGCCGTACTCTGCTCACCAGACTCCTGGTTCACCTGATAGAAGAATACCTGCTTCATGTAATAGGTTTAGACAGCAATTCCCCCAAGGGGAGGCAGAGACATTCTGCCTAATGGCAGCTTGCTAGAATAAGGGCATGGCTTCCCACAGGGACCACCATGATAGGAATGGCATTCTGTTGGCTTAAATAAAACAGCAGTGCTAGGGTTTTAGAGCTAAGTCTTGGGGGTAGAGGTTGGGGACACACAGGCAGACAGTAGACAGTGTCCATCCCATCCCCAAGAAGGCAGCCCCTGCTTACAGCTGCAGAAGGGCCTGATGCCCCATGGCTTTGTATCCTCTCCCTCCACCCCCCATACAGGTTCACGAGCTGTGTGTGACTCTACCTGCCCTACCAGGCTGCTCTGTGTGATTTATTCAAGGAGTCCCTGCCAAAGGGCTCCTTCAGGCTCCGGTATAGACTTTGTGGGGCCACAGGCCTCTAAGCCTTAAGCCCTTGAGGGACTTTACAGCCAGGACAGGAATATAAGACACTTGGTCTTGACCTTTTCAAATAAGGAGAAGTTTGCACATTGATGGTCACGGCCATGGGGACCTAGTTATATTACTTGGGGACTCGCTGTTCTGCTGCTGGGAGACAGAGTGTTAGGTCCACTCCATCTCACATGGCCTGAGAAAACACGATGATGGATTATCAGAGCTGGACTGAGGGACATGATTCTGCTGTCCTTTCAGCTGTCAGTTAAATTCATGGCAATATTCCATTCGGCCCAGACCGAGGGGAAAGGCAGATGGGGCTATGCTCTTGTTTTCACCTAGAAACAGTTTTGCCCTCTTTTGGAAATGAAAATATAAAACAAAATACCAGCTGTTTCTGGAATGATTGAACCAATGAGTAGGGGGAAAACATTCCTGCCTCTTCACCAATAGCAATTTTCAAATGACGTGATTTCTAGGGTTGGGGGAGGGAGGAGATTCTAGTCTTTTACATTTACACAGTTATTGGTCTCTGAAAAAGATTTTACCTATCTCACAAAATTTTCAAATAAAATCCTGTGCGTGTATGTGTGTGTGTGTGTATGTGTGTGTGTGTGTGTATGTGTGTATCTTTTGTTCACTCTATTTGAGTTCTAAACAGAGAGTGTACGCAGAAAATTAAAAATCCAACCGAATGAGATGTCCTAAGCCACAGAATCAGCCTGTAAAATGTAAAGGAGAGTCTTAAAAGACCAAATCCTTTCTGAGACCATAATAGTGTGGGAGGAGTCTCTTAATGGGCTCTGTTCAAAGTTAATTCAATGCTATACAAATGATGATATGTGCTGCTACTTAAAGAGGTTCACCTCTGGTAGGAATAAAATTGCTCTCTATTATCTTAACATTAACGTGTTGGAGAAAGAGACAGATTTCCTGGCCCATCAGATATTCCCATTTTACAGGCAAGGAGAAGTTACATATCAGATCATCAAGGTCTCCTAGCTACCAGTGCTTTGGTTTCTGGGGGCCTGACATCTTTCCAGAAAGAGCCAGTCAATAACGTCTGAATCTGCACATCCAAATATATGTTTATGCCTGATTTCCAAAGGCCAAGTCTTTGCGAATGTCCAATCCACAGATATTAACAGCAGTTTTCTCATAATCAAATGCCAAAACAATTTAGAAAGACAAAGGACAAGAGGGTTTTATGGGGCCTGGAGATACTGTAATAAGATTTATAGAGAAAATGAAAGGCCCCAGAGACCAGAAAAATGGCATTGTTCTGGGCACATGCTGAGATATTTCTAAGAGAGAGTTGTCATTAATGTGGCTTTCCTTGTATCAACTTGAGTCCACAAATCCCCCTCCTTGGAGGTCAGTCTGCTTCTGGAGGAGCCTCCATAACCTGTACTGTGTACACCTACCCTGATATTTCACTCTGCTGGCCCCATCCTTCTGGTCTTGGGCCCTGGTTCCACTTGACAGAGAAATGAAGCAGAAGCTCCCTGCCCTGCCCCAGGCCCATCGTGGCTGGCACTGATACACAGCCTGCCCGACGGTTCTTTGGTAGGTCTCCTGACCCTATGTTGCTCTGTGACAATGCCCTCCCACCTAATGTCAGCCTGACCGAGCCACCGATGGGGTTTGCCCTCCAAGTGAACAACCGTGTCACACATTTGGAGTTAAGAGGAAAAGGAACAATGTTTGGGAAAGGCCAAAGCTCACAGCAAACTCAGTGGCAAACCAGCCCAGCAGCTGGTCCTGTCCTACCTTCCGGATGGTTGGAAATTTGCCATCGTAACGATAAAACCACCCAAAGGCTGTAAGAACACAGAGAACGAAGTGATGAGACATAGTTCAGCTCAGCCAGAGCATCCATGGGCAGCAGCTGGGAGTCGGGTTCCCAAGGAACATGTGGCTTTGTAAGACAAAGAGTGGTGTTGGCAGATCAAAAAGCAAAACTGTACCTTCTATCTGACTCTCCACTTACCCAGCCTCACATGGGTTGCAAAGCAAACCTAAAACCACCTGAGAAACGCCCTGATTCCCAGGTCCTGGGACACTCTCAACTGCCTATCCCCAAGACACTGGCTTCAGAAGTCAGTGCCAAAAAATCAAAAAGAGAAAGCCCCTTGTGGAAGGACAAGCAATTCCAAATCACAGCCATAGTCGCAAAACACAAAGCCCAATTGAAAGAGAACGAGGCCTCTCCTAACCGACTTCTGTTCCCTCGATCCAAGAAATGGCTCAAGACAAAAGGGAGCCTGGGTCTCTGCCTAGAACTGTTGTCACACAGAACAAAATGGTCTTGTCTCACAGTGAGGGCTAAGTCCTCTGCTTTCAACATTGAAAGAGAAGGTAGTGGCTGGGGATCAGCTCTGAGAAGGACGGCTCAGGCAGGAGATCTGCCCCCCAGAAAAGCCTATCCCCACCCAGGCCAGGTAGCCAGGGCACAAGCCCCCTTCATTCCCTCAGGTAAAAGCAGGATGGGCTAAGACCCCAAACTGGAAGCTCCGTGGGGCCAGGGGTGATGGCTTAAAATAATTACACACCTGTGACCTGCCAGAATGCTGGAACAGGATCTTGAAGTCCCCTACTGTGCCAAGCATTGCCCCTGTTAGTTGCTGCATCTTGGAGATGTTTACGGGACTCCCAGGGAGAAGCCAGAGCAACAGAGGAGGGGCTTGGGATTGAACGATATTTAGCTATTTGAACCAGTGGTTCAGTCATATTAGTGAACATGGGCTGATTTATCAGCCTGGCTGGGAGTCCTGTCCTCAGGGTTTTATGTGCAGTTTTTGGACAGAGCTGGGGCTCCGAAGAGCATCCCAGACTCCACTGGTCCCCAGCACGTGCTGGGTCCCCCAGGCGTTTGCATGGTTGTCAGGAGGCGGCGGGTGGGGCAAGCAGAGCAGCAAGGCCAGGGAGCGAAGCGGGGCGCAAACCTGCTCTCCCTGCTCCTCTGTGCCTCCATCCAGGTCATCTGCAGGCTCAAGCTCGGGCTCCACTCCCTGATCATCTATCCGGGAAAAGAGGAAGCTTGTGAACTGAGAGGAACCCAGGGGTCTGAGAGGCCAGAGGTGCTTCCCAGGTGCCTGGGGTCTGTGGTCCAGGTTGGCTTCTTATCAGCTTCCTCCAGGGGCAGAACAGGACTCAGGAGCCCAGAGTAAAGGTTTCTTGTCCTGGGCTGGTTGAGGCAATATCCTCAACCTTGGTAGCCTCTGTTTCTCTTACCTGTAAAAGGGACTAACAATAGGGGCCTCAGACCTGACAGAAGTGTGAGACCCATTTTGCAGGGCATTGGGTAGAGTTAGGAGGTCCATGTGGAAGACGGAATTTCTAAGTATTTCATGTTTGATGCTAAGGGCTTTTAGTGGGAGGACAGATCCTCCTGGCTTCTTCTTACCATCCTTGCCTTGGAGCCCTGGTTCCCTAGGGGATGTCTAAGCTGTATGGGCAGCAGATGAAGGTTGGGGGACCTGGGGAGTGTGGCGATCCCAAAGGATAAAGGCGGCCCATATGGCTAGGAAGATGAATTTTGACATAATGGGGAGGGAATAGCGAACCATCCATTCCAGTGGCCTCCAGCCTGGCTCTAGCCACTCTGGGACCCTGGAGGTGGTGTGTGGGTTTGCTTGGGAGCTGAATTTTACCATTTCAAAAGCTTAGAAGAATTTGCACATTGACCTACGAAAAGGCTGTATGTTAAGATCCTTTGCATTCTGGCTTGAATTACTTTACCCAATGTTGGAACACTGCTGCTCTTTGGTTAACAAGAACTACTTAATACAACAATTGGAAAACAAATAGCTAATAGCTTGCATAGGGAAAAGCTCATCTTCCAAATCATGGAGCCCATGGTTGAGAAAGAAGACTAGAAATCTCTTGCTTAAACCTCTTCATCTCTGAAGACCCTGTCCAGCTCTGGAATCCTTAATAGAGATCCTACCCACCCCCTGCCTTAGCTAAGGAAAGCTCCTCTAGGAGTCTTTGGGGGCCTTGAAGCCTCTGGGGAATGTTGGAGTTCCTGGTAGGCCATAGGAAGCTGGGGTGAAGCAATTATAAGAGCCTCCTGGGGCAGTGGTGGTGGACAGAGCAGTCAGTCCCACCTGTGTCTTTAGGATGAGCAGCTTCATTTTCAATAGAGGCTTCACCCTCTTTCCTGTTTGTTCAAATATGCAAGGCCCACCCCTCACAGGCACAGAAACTTGAGTCAGGTATAATCCGTCAGCTAACCTGGTTCCAGAATTGAAGGGAGTTGGGGGCAGAGCCCATCCCAGCCCCATGGGAACAGGGAAGAGGCAAGAACTGAGCTGGCTCAGAGGGCTTCCTGCCATTCCTGACTTATCTCCAAAATAAAATTAAATTGTCGGTGCATATGGAGATGGATGGTGGTGGCAGCTGCCCCAGCTCAGGTTGGCAGCCTCCCTTCATCAATCTGTGTCCAGAGCGGCTGCCTTAGAAAACATTTATCTTGAGGTAAAGGAAAAGTTCTTGCTCCTTTTATTCAAGAAGCTTGATTTGGTTAGAAAACACTAAATAAGCAGTTAGCTAGTGAAAGGCTTTTATTTTCCATAGCTCCTGAGAGGATATGTTTGTTGTGAAGCTGAGACCCAATATCTAAGAAGGTACTTAAGTGACTAGGATTACTTTCACAAGAAGCAATTAAAATCGATTTCTCTTCTTCTGTAGCTCCTATTTCACTCATAAGAGCAAATTAGCTGCCCATTTAAAACACGGATTATTCAGCAGGAATTTATCTTTGGCTACGTCCTCAACTAATACCAAATATCCTGGAGGAGGCTGATGAGCGCGTGCTTTGTCCTTCCCAGAGGACCGTGAGATGACATTGTGCCCCACCACCAGGAAGGAATGTGCTGGGAGCTGTTTGCCTGTCCCTATCTACAAGCCCTGCACCCCTGCCTTCTTCCAAATGGCCTGTGCAGGCAGCCGACTTCCCTCTAAGGCTTGGGTATGATCAGGAGTTGGGACAGAGTTGCCCACACCCCATCACAGGATCCCAGGTGGCTGTCACCCAGCAGAGATGGAGAACCTTGGTTCTTGGGTTAGATCAGCTGAGCACAGTCAGCTGGGGTAGAGACTGCCCCATGTCACTTATAAATCAAACAGCTGTTAAGGGGAAGGAAAGGCCCAACCAGAAGTCTTGGATTTGTGATTTCCATGGCCCCCAAACTGCCGTGCTCCTGGTTCCCCACCACTAGCCTGCTGAAGAAGGTGTGTGATTGAGAACCCCTGCTTTGTCCTGGAGGTGTGAGCAGTTTCTCGAGAGACATCCTGGAAGTTGGGGGTGAGAACAGGTGGATGGGGAGCAGTTGACAGAGACCTGGACTGAAACCAGAGGTGAGAACACAGGACAAGTGAAGAGAGGAGATGGTAAAGGCAGAGGGCCCCAGGACAGTGTGGTCACCAGATCACAGTGTGGGGCCTGGAGGGACCCCATGCTCCTTGGAGTGGTGTCACTGCAGTGTGCACACAGGAATGCAGGTGGCAGGGATCCTTCAGGTAAGCTGGTACCCATCAGTCTTGGATCACCAGGCATAAAATGAGCCCCTTCTGCACCCCAGTCCCAACGCAGAACAGGGTGGGAAGGGGACATGACACCCAGTGAGATAATCCCATAAACCAGTCCCACTTTCGCCACAGCACTCCATTCCCTCTCCAGCAGCCCAAGGGCACTGGGAAGCGTCCATCTGCCTGAGTCTTTGAGGGTAGAGACTGGCAGTTGGGTGAGTGGAGCAGCCCCCCCAGGACATGGAGGGCAGATGGACACCCTCCCATCTTGATGCCCCAGCATCTCTCTCCAGGCACACCTACCTCCCCAGGCCCCAGAGGGGAGCTCCCACCCCCAGCACACAGTACGTACACTTTGGCTTGCGTAGGGGTCCTGGGTGCACCTCGGCTGTGATGGTTTTGGGCAAGAGCAGCTGTTCCTTTGAGCCCCAGTCTTCTTCCCACTGCTGCCTGATTTTTTCTTCCTCCTCTGCAATTCTGAAACAAGACCCTCACACCTGTGAATGGAATGACCTGCTCCCACTCTGAGGGCCCTGCTAGGGAAGCTGACGGGTGGATGACCCCAATCACCCCTCACTCTGAGGACTCAGGGGACTGGTGATGGTTGGCTCTACCATTCTAGGGCAGGAGGTAGGCCTGGCTGCCCACAGGGTTCTTGGCCACCAGCTCTCTATGTGACCTTAGGGGAGTCACTCTGCCTCTCTTGGGGTTTAACTCCCCTCTCTCTAATACAAGGAACTTGAAGTCTATTATGTAGTCAAGTTAACTAATCACTCCAAGACTCAATTTTCTCAGCTGAAAACAGGTTATTGTGACAGTTGACAGGTCCCCAACTGTCTTCCTTCCACCCTTTCAGCCTTCCTCCTCCCCTCCCTCCCCCTTCTTCCACCTCTCTTCCCCCCAGCCTCTGTTTCTCCCTTTCTCCCTCCATCCAACAAATATATATTGATCCCCCACCCCTCAAATACATACACACACACACACACACCTGGCTATGCGTCAGGCATGGTCCTAGCTGCTGGGATACGGCAATGACTAAAACAAGTTCCCTGGAGCTTGCATTCTAAATTGGGTGTGAATAACACCCTGGCAATTGTGTAAGACTAGGTTCTAATTACTCTAATATGATGGACTTTACTAGGATTATGGAATGACTTCAGAAAGAGGAGGATCCACCAGGGGCCAAAAGAGCCTCCACCTTCCTCCAAGCAACAGAGTGAAGTCTGAGGAAAAAGAAGGTCCTCCTAGGCAGAGTAGGGTCTTGGAAGCAAACTGGGCCTGGAGGTGGCTTTGGCTGGCCCCACCCAGACTCCTGAACTCCAGGCCTCTGTAAACCCAGCCCCTCCTGTGAGCACAATCACACCCACACACTGACACATGCGTGCACACATACACGGAGCAGAGGCACTCACTGTTCCATTTCCTTCCGGTATCTCTCATTTTCCTCTGCTGCCTTCTGGGCAATTTCCTTTTTTCTTCTGAAACACAAATGTGGATTGGCATGTGTGAGTCTACATGAAAGAATTTAACTCTTTCCTGTGGCTAGTTCCTGATTTGAGAACGTTTTAAATGTTTCTTCCAAGCTGCCTCCCAGGGATGTCTGGACCAGACTTGGATGATGGGGAAGCCCTGCTGGGCCCTGTGCTCTTGTGTGGTGTTGTCCGGCATTGCGGGGCTGAGTTTCTGTGCTGCAGCTGTGGACCATGCCCCAAAATCACTTAAAGTGACTGGACTGAGTGAGGGTCCTCCAAGAGGAAGACCCCAGACCCCAGGGGCAAAGCAGGGGATGCTAGCCAAGGCCAGGGCTGTGGGCAGAGGTCTTTTCCAGGTAATTCTGTGATGAGGGAGATGGGCAGATCTTTTACTTCTTTCTCCAAATACTTATTCAGCTCCTAGACTGTACCTGGGTTTGGATGTTGACAGTAGTTTTTTGATTTATAAATTGCTTGCCCCATTTATTCTCTCAGTCCATCTTTTCAAGACCTGTAGGGTGGGTCTTATCATCTTAGCAGTGTGGTCCTGGGGGGAAAGCCAAGCTCTCCAGCTAGACAGCCAGGGAGTGAATCCCAGCTCAGTCATGTGTGACTTTGTACATAAGAGGCTTCACCTCTCTGAGACTCAGTCTCCCACCTATAAACTAGGTCTAACACCACTGACCTCCCAGGGCTCTTGTGGGAATTATATTATGCAATAAAAGCAAGTCCCTAATACAATGTCAGTCACATGGTGGGGACTTGACAAATGTTAGCTACTGCTAGTAGAATCTTCATTGTCCATGTTCCTAAGTCTTGGTAATCAGAGGCTTTTGGTGAGGGTGAGGAGTGGGGGAGCTAAGTGGTCTGGAGGCAGGGAATGGATACGTTGACCTCCACTGAACCCATGTGGCTTAAGGACGGGCCTCGGGGGAGGGGTGACACAGGTTCAGGAGGCAGTGGGCAGGAAGCAGGGTGGGAACAGGTCTATGAGGGTGGAGAGGGGCATCCTGGGTGGCCCACACTCACTGCCGCTCCATCTCCTGCTGCTCCTGGAAGATCTTGTTGGACTCCATCGCCAGCCGTTTCTGCATGAGCAGCTCCTGCCGCTGTAGCTCACGCTGCCGCTCCTCCGCCAGCCGCTCCCGGTCTGTCATGAACAGCTCCCGCCCCTCATGAGGAAAGAGGCCACTTGCTCAGTCCCCTGGGGATCCTGGGCGGCACTGCCGCTGCCTTGGGAGCCATGGTGCAGCCTATCTTGGGTCAGGCACTGTGACTTGTCTCTGACCCAAATGTCTCCTCACTGGGATGGGATCCCCTCCCTCTGCTCTGTCAGACCCCCTGGCCCTTCCCAGGAGTGTGTGGCAGAGTCCTGGGGTCTGTGGAGCTGAGGCCTGGAGGTCAGGCAGGGGTGATGAGGCCCCCACCAGTTCACTCTGGACTTACAGCTCCAGCTACGACGGAGATGGTCAGGCTGCGGCTACTCTTGAGCACGTTCACAGCCTGTGGGACAGGCAAGAGTCAGCTGAGAGGCCAGAGCAGTCCAGGCAGGGGACGCAGAAGGTCTCTGATGCCACAGCAGCAGGGGGTGAGAAGCCGAGGGGGATGATGATAAGGGTCAGTAGGTGAAGACCCCACGTCTCACCTCCTTGTGGTCCAGGTTGGAGAAGTCGATGCCATTGACTTCAACAATCTGGTCACCTGTCTGGTGGAGAAGTTGAGAGGGATCAGCATGTTTGCACTCCCTGTATACTCACCCAGCTGCAGGAAGGCTTCCCCAGGGGGGCAGGGTCAAACGTGGGGCCTTCATTTGGCTGCACTTCAACTCTTCTCCATGAGCAGAGCAGTTGGAAAGCTCTGGTGGGGTCCTGGGAAGGCCCCTCGCTCACTCTGGCACCCTCTACTCCCCCCACCTCATACCTGTCTCATCAGCTGCCAAAGATTTATACCATTAGAGGTTCATTTCTTTGGCTGGATTTATGATATTTGCTTTTAAAAATCTCAGTTTGTAGACAGAGGAGACTTTGGGCTTCTCAGATAGCAGAGGCAGTGTTGAGCCATAACAATAATAGTTATAATAACTAACATATGTTGAACACTTACTATGTGCCAACACAGCTCTAAGAATATGTATTAATTCATTTAATCCACACAACAAACCTAGGAGGAAAGCATTATTATCTCCATTTGCTGGTGAGGAAAGCAAAGCACAGAAACATGAAGTAACTGCCCAAAGCAGAGAGAGGTTAAGATTTCCGGCTCTGGCACCAGACCACCCAGATTTGAATCCCAGCCCTAATGCACCAGGTACATGATCTTGGAAAAATCACATAAATTCTCTGGATCTCAGTTTCCTTGTCTATAAAATGGGGATAGTGCTAGTATCTAATTCTCATAGCTCTTGTAAAGTTTAAGGGCTTCAGACAATGCTGACCCACTGAGTGTCAACTCTTTGATTATTATTTCTCCATTCTAAGATCAGGACCAAACAATCTCCGGGCAGGAGAAAGTGGTCAAATGTCAGCCCCTCCTGAAGCCTTCCCCTGGGGGACAGGTAGGAATCATCAACCAGTGACTGCAGAGAGAGGGCTGTAGGGGGAGGCACGCGCCTCATCACTGTGTGATCACAGCTGGACCCCGCTGAGGCCCCACTGCAGCCGGCCCAGGGCCACTCACCTCCAGCCCCACCTCGGCCGACAGGGAGCCAGGCTTCACGTGGCTGATGAAGATGCCAGGCTTCTGGATGGGGCCGCTGGAAATGCTGTGGGAGAGAGGGGAAAGGTGGGTGAGGGCCCGCCTTGCTGCTGGTCCCCTGCAGCGCTTGCTCATTCTGTGTCCTGCCTGCTCTGCCTGGGCTCCTCAGGGCCCGGTGCTCCAGCCCCTCAGGAAACAGGCCAGGTCCTAAACTCAGTACCCAAGGCTCTCCACGGCCCACCTCTCCAGCCTCATCTAAACTGCTGCCCTGGCAACAGCCACAGCAAACTCCTTGTAATTTCCCCCTGCCCTGCCCTCACCCAATATCCCACATACACTGTCTCTTCTCTTTTTCTAGCAATTTCCTACTCATTCCTTAAGACTCAAATGTAATCTCCTCTACAAGGTTTCATCATCCCAGGACTAAGCCAGTTGCTCCCTTCTCAGTGCTCCTAACACACCTACAGCCAGGAAAGCACTCATTTCTGTCAATCTCCATTCCCAGATCTGTTGCAGACGTCATCGTACTTTTTCCCACCAAACCCGGATACAGCCTCAGAATCCTTTTCAAAATGGCGCCCCCGGCAGCCACTATGTTAGAGATGACACATAGTAATCCTATTTGTCGCCATCCTGATGGAAAATGTGGCTCCATTCTAGTCCTTGTTACCCTACACTGTGAACATTTGTCTGGTTGGCTTCTACATTAGGCTATGATCTAGTAGAAAGAAGGGCCTTTTTATCACTTATGCTTGGCGTAAGGTATTCGATAAATATGAACCAATGGAAATAGTAAGCATAACTTAAATAATAAAGCTGATACTTACCAGCGGCTTATCCCCTGCCAAAGCATTAAGCTTGATGCTTTACTTCTGGCTTCCTATTCCTCCTGACAACAACCCATTTCTAGAGAGGGAAACTGAGGCTCAGAGTGGTTAAGGAACTAGTCCAAGGTTGCAGAGCTCATAAATGCAACAAGAGCAGGGGCTGGGACCTAGATCTGTGTGACTGCAGCACCTGCATCCTCGCAAGAACGCCGTGTGGCCTGGTGCCTGTTTGGGATCCTCCAGCTACCTCTTGAAGGGAGTCTGCAAAGTAACAAGTGGGAAGGGAGGTATGACAGAGCTGACCAGTTGGACAGGCCGCTCCTGCAGCAACTCAAGGGCTCAGCAAAGGAACACGGCCCTGCCTCTGTGCCTCAGTTTCCTCATCTGTAAAATGGGGTCTGTTAGAACTGCCTCCTGGACCTCCGGGACTGTCAGGAAGGTCAGAGGGGAAATCAGGCACCAAAAAGTGCCACCACCAGTGGATAAGTCTTCTCAGGAGCCACGAGAGAGGGGAGAGGGTTAGGGGCCTGCGGGGCTCTTCTGGCCACCCACCTGCAGCCAAGGCCCCTGGAGCCCACCAGGCTGATGAAGACCTTCTTCTCTTTGTTTTCCTGACTCCCGAGGGAGCCCAGGCCGCCCTGCCTGCCCTGGAGGAGGGATAGAAGTGGGGTCACTGGGAGTCCACATGCAGGCAAGTGGCCTCTTGTGCTCACGAGGATTTCAGGAGCTCACGAGGCATTTGGGGCACACACTGCTGAACCCACACAGGCCTGATTGCCTTTCTGTCCCCTAGGGAGGAGGGTCTGCACTGCTGGGGCTGGCTTGGGGCCCAAGGCCCCATAGCAACATGCTGGGTGTTGCCTTTGGCTGCCCCAGAGGGCACATCCCTGGGACAAGCCCTCCCTTTAGGACCAGCTGCCCCCCACCCAGACTCCATCATAGGTGGTTCTGGCCCTTACCCCAGATTCCGATACAAACTGATCCACATACTGCCATTTCAGGGGCTCATCGGGAGAGCTGACAGGAAGGGAACATATAAGGAGGGTTATTAGGGAGAGGTGTTTGAGGGGACAGGCCCCTCATCCAGAGCTGCTACCTCTGGACCCTGCAGCCATCTCTGATCCAAGAGCTGTCCAGAGGAGGTGGACCTTGAGCCCACAGAGAAGAGGGCCTGGGGAAGGCGGGTCCCGCTCACCTCTTAACAGGGATTAGGCCGATGTCTGTGGGAGAAAGGCAGGGGGTTAGGATGGCTCCTCTGCCCCTCCCCTCCTCTCCCAGGAGCCGGGTACCCCCACTGCCTACCCTAGCCCACCGTCTCCTCCCCCTGCCCTCTGGCCTCCTCACTCACGTCTCACTTTGATGGACACGGTCTTCTTGGTGCGGATGAGGTTGATGACCTCCTCGTGGGTGCAGGAGGAGATGGAATAGCCATTGATCCGGACAATCTCGTCCCCTACCTTGTCCACAGACAGAGGGAATGAGGGGGAGGTTGAGGGAGTGTCAGGCAGCTGGGCAGGCTCACCACCAGATGCCCTGGGCTTGCTGCCCAGGAAAGGGGCCATCCAGGGAAGGGGATGATGCCCATGCCTCCCCCCAGAATAACCCAATTTGTGCTCTAGGTCTTGTCACCATCAACCCACCTGCCAACAATTGAAGGGTCCCAGGAAGGATAGCACTGCCAAGCAGTCTTCCAGTCCCATTTTACAGATGGGAAAACCAAGATGGGGGATGAGGGACACAGCAAGTGGGTAGCAGAGCTAGAAGTGGAACTCAGGACACCAAACCCTCCCTCTGGTGCCCCTTTTACCCATGGGGGACACTATCAGGTTCTGGAATCCACACAGATGGGTTCTGGAATCCATCCACTCTGCTTCAAGCAGCTCGTCCCTGACCTTTGTCCCACCCTGCCTGAGTAGCAGGCTCCCCCATCTCCGTTATTCACCACGACACTTGAAACTGAGTTGGGGTGGGGAGCTTCCATGACTACCAGCCCGAGCTCACATCACCAACACACACATGATCTCTTTTTATCCACTCTATGGAAATTCGATGAACATTTTAACTCTGACATGGCCCTGACCTCTGAACTCCTACTCTGGGGGCAAGCAAAGAATAGAGAATGAGCACTGGGCTTTGACATCAAAAGTCCTGGGCTCAAATCCCAGCTTTTATGCTTATTAGCTACATGGCCTTGGGAAAGTCTCTTCAACTTTCTAAACCTCGGTTTTCTTCATTTATAAAATGGGGGAAGGATGTGGTTTCTGTGACAATAAATGAGATTATGCACATAAAGGACTAACCCAGCCAGTGCCGGGCACATAGTAAGTGCTCAGTAAATAGTTGCTATTGTTATTAGTTGGCCTGAGCCCTAAGTACTCTGCTCATGTCCCTTTACTCAGATTGGGAGATGCTGGGGGGAGAGATGGGGGGATGCAGGGGTGGCACTCAGGGGCCCGTGGAGGCCGAAACTGGAGATGGCTCCATGGTGAGGTCGCCCCCTGCTGGTCCCTGCCTTTGGTTCCTCCAAGCCCCTCGGCCCTGGAGATCAACCCTGATGCTCCTCATTTGATCACCGCAGGGCTGGAAGGACCCTCAGAGATCAGCTGAGATGGAGGCCCAGAGAGATGATGAGTTGCCGAGACAGGAGCTGTCTGTTTTGCCACACAGACGTAATTGCAAAACAGGGACTAGGATCCAGATGCCCCTCTCCAGTCTGGGGCCACCGCAGGACATCGGCTGGGGCTTCACCCACACAGTGTCTGCTGCTCCTCTGGGGGCTGGATGGCAAGGGACATGTGGGGGCCGCAGCTTGACTCTGTGGGGCTGGGTGGCCTCTGGGGGTCATTTAGGCCAACTCCCACTCCCTACAACACTCCCCAGAGTCCCCTTCTCACTATTACCACCTGAACCACTTCCCTCCTGGACCTGGACACAGACCCAGATCTTCTCGGGGACCTGGCAGGAATGGCAAAGGGTTCAAAACTCTGCAACCGACGGGCTCGCTAAGGGCCCTCCAGTTTTCAGGGAATAGGAACAGCGAGAGCATACTCTAGCCACCTTTAGCTTCTTGTACCTACTTCTTACAACAACCCCACAGGGCAGAAATCTGTGCCCCTGTTAGCATATGAGGAAACCAAGGCTCAGAGAGGTGAAGTGACTTGCCCAAGGTCACTCAGCCAGTCAGTGGTGTGTCAGAGTCAGGTCTCCCTGGCTCTGAAGTGTTCTCTCCTAGGTTTCTGGAAGCAGAAAAGGAGGGCACCTTGCCAAACCTGGCTGCGATTCCCTGCATTCTGCCCTCTCTGGACCCTTGGTGCCTGCCGGAGTCCTCAAGTTCCATAGGAAAGGCAGGGATTACTCAGTCCATTTTATAGCTGAGACACTAAGGCAAAGAGAATCATTCTCCAGCTCTAGACTATACAGCAAGTTGTGCAGCAGGGTGGGGGGCATAGGTTAAGACATGACACACCTGAAAAATCTCAAAAACATCTCTAGTAGGGCAACATAAACAGAGGGATGGTGCCCCAGAGCTGGGTCCCCCTGGAGGGTCTAAGCCCCCTGCCCAGGGTCCAGACTCAAAGATCAGATCAGGGCAGGGCCTTGAGCCCAAACGGGCTGCGTCTCAGTTGCCCCACCCAGCCGTCCAGAATCTTCTCCCAGCTGCCCTCAGGTATGAGATTGCCCCAGAAACATGAACCCCAGGCAGGTCAATGGATGCAGACTTTTTCCCCCAAGCTCCTCTGAGCGACGTTCTCTGTCTTGTTCCTAAAGAAATGTTGCCCAGGACCCCAGTGGGAATGATTCCCACACAGCCCCTTGCTCAGGTTACACGATCAACTTTCCTCTTCCCCTGGTTCCCGTGTGGATCCCTGCAAAAGGCCCTTTGTGCAAGGGGCACGATGATCTGATCCTCTGAGGGACAGAGGCACAAAGGAGCAATGAGCCCATCAGCCCGTGAAAGGCTCGATAATTCATAAGCCTGAGAAACAGCCCAAGAGGCGAAACTGTTTCAGTAAAAAAATCCTGATGCCTGTAATCACTGAGGCATGGTTGAGAAATGCTTGTCCTAGGAGGAGGGCTCGCCCTGAAAAAAAAGAGGGCCTCCTGACACCAGGAGAGGAGCTCATTTTGCTTTCCTCTGGCTGCGTTTCTGGGCTGGAAAATGTGCCGCAGTGGAGGGGAATAATGAAGGGGCTGAAATTTCAGACGCCTCTGGTGGGCCGTGAGACAGGGATTTAGAACAAAGCGATGTCTGTCAGTTCCGTTTCCACTGCCCACTCCACGGTGTCTCGTACCATGAGCCCTCCAGCCCCCCAAAACCCCCACCTTGGCAGCGCAGATTGGGACGTCTATAACAAATGTGCTGGAAGCTCAGCGAGGTGGTGGTGGGGGGTGGGAGGATCTCCTTTATCTGGACATACAAAAACAGCTCTGAGCTCTGGGAGGAGTGAGACCTGGAGGTCTGCCCATCTCTGCTCAGACACTGAGGTGTGGGGACCCCAAGAGAGAGGCACGGGGGGTGCTGAAGAAAGCTTGGTGGTCAGGAGACCTGGGTTCAAATCCTGGCTCTGCCGCTTTCTGGCTGTGTGACTCTAGCCAAGTCCCAGAGCCTTTATCAACAACTCTGTCAAATGGGAAGGAAACATCTACCACATTTAGTGAGAAATGGCTGTGGGCACAACCTGGCACATTACAGAGGTTCATTAACTCACCCTCCCTTTGATTACCTAAACACAGAGTGCTTACGTGCCAGGCACTGTTACAAGCACGTTATAACTCTAATTCACCAATTCCTCAAAACCACCTGATGAGGTAGGTGGTATTATCATCATCCCCATTTAACAGATAAGGACACTGAGGCACAGAAGTTAAGTAATTACATCAAAGTCGCAGAGCTGATGATAGCATAGCCAGGATTTGAACCTGAGCAGTCTGGCTCCAGAGCCTATGTTCCCAGCACCACACCACACTGTGCTTTCCTTTTCCCTTCCAGTGAAAGAATACATATCCAGGTGCCAAGACATAACTGTGGAAAGTAGAGGGGATGGGCGAAGCACTGCAGCAGCAATTGAGAGGAGGCAGCAGCTGGGTTTCCAGCTCAACTCAAGAAAATAGGCAACTGCCTGCAGCCTAATTTCTATGGGTCTGTGAGACCTGTCAGAATATCTCAGCCTCTTCCTCTCCCGAAAACTCAGAAAAGTGGGGTGACCACATTGTGACAGAGCCCGGCCCATGAATGGGGACAGGAGGCAGGAAGCCTAAGGCCCTGCCCTCTGACCCCCAGGATCTACTCGCTCACCTGGAGCCCGACGCTGTCTGCCTGACCGCCTTTGATGAGGTGGGAGATAAAGAGACCGCAGCCAAACTCCAGGCCCCCACGCACGCTGAGGCCGAGTCCTTCGGGATGCAGGCGGTCCAGACGCACCTCCTTCAGCCTCCTGACAGAGAAGGAGAGATCGACTGGGGCCACACTCCAGCCTGGCTGCCAGCTCGGCCCTGCCCACCGGCGAGGAACCCTGTCCATCCCAGGGTGCCCTCTCCCACCCCCTGCCGCAAGCCTCATGGCTCCCTCCGCACCTGGAACGTTGCGGGGTCAGTTGGTCGTATTCCACCTGGTGCTTCAGTGGGATCAGGGGCCTGATGGCATCAAACAGCGGCAGACGGCTGGGCTCGTTGATGACCAGCTTCAGGTCTCCCACCAGCACGACCACATCCATGGTTCTGCAGAGACACAGGGGCACCTGGAGCCCAGCCCCTGGCTCTGATCCCTGGGACCCACAGATTCCCAGAGGAAGCAGCTCCAGCCTGGATCCTCACCACTGGGCCCAGGCCTAGGAATCCCTATTTGTCCCTTGGGGAGAACACTCCTGAAAAGCCCAGAGCCCCCAACTCTGGGCCAGGTGCCTTGGAAGAGCATTACTCTCTCATGCAAGCATTACAAGGAAAAGCAGCAACCAGGGATTGTTAGCCCATTTTGCAGATGAAATGGAGCCAGGATTCAAACTCAACTCTGCCTAATTCTGAAGACCTGGATCTTTCCAGACAGGAAACCTCTATGTGAGATGTTGGCACCCCTCTCATACCCTCACCCCACTGCTGCTGCTAAGTTCTGTAAATTCTACACTCCCGTTATCTCTCAGTTCTTCGCCCTGTTCAGTCCCTCAACTTCTCTGGCCCGCTCTTCTCCAGCTGCTTGCTGACTTGCTCACTCTCATCTAATATTTTCTAAATGTAAGTCACTCTCGTTCTCAAAAACCTTCCATGGCTCCCTATGCCCAGAGGCAGGCTTGGGACCTTCCATGACCCATCTCCATGGGATGTCTCCAGCCATAAGACTATTTACAGTCTCTGTGTATCCCATATTCTACTCCCCTGGATCACTTATTGTTCCCCATTTCACCCTGAACTTTCATGCCTCTACCCCTCATCCATGCCCTCTGCTAATATTCCATCTATCAAAATCCTTATTCCTCAAAACCTAGCTCAAGCCTTCATGGTCCTTCTCCCCACAGTTAGAAGTGAAACCCCCTGTAGCATGCTGCTTTTACCTCTACTGAGCAGTTGTTTCACTGTATCTTATATTAGAGGTCTTTGCATATGTGACATCTGTTGCACTCCACTCAAGTGACTGTAGGAAAGAGATTGGCTCACTCATTTCAGGATCGGCATGGTGCCCAGCAAGTAAATGTATGGTGAATGAATCAAAAAGCAAGTAGGTGATTTTAGACCTCTG